>VMBQ01000813.1:0-13460 GCA_007657795.1 Dreissena rostriformis | reverse complement strand
CCACACCCACCCAAAATTGCCTTTTACTATAATTTCTTCATTTCTACACGGATTCACTTCAAATTGATACTGAACATCTCTTATGACAATACGGTCAATCTCAACTATGCATGGCCCCATTACCAACCCTGGGGCGCCCCGCCCACATAGACCACGCCCACCCAAAATTTTGTTTTAACATAACTTCTTCATTTATTCACCAATTGACTTCAAATTAATACTGAACATCTCTTATGACAACAAGGTCTATCTCGACCATCCATGTCCACATGAACCACCCTATGGCCCCGCCCACATAGGCCACACCCACCCAAAATTGCCTTTTACTATAACTTCTTCATGTCTACACCGATTCACTTCTAATTGATACTGAACTTCTCTTATGACAATACGGTCAATCTCAACCATGCATGGCCCCATTACCAACCCTGGGGCGCCCGGCCCACATAGACCACGCCCACCCACAATTTTGTTTAAACATAACTTCTTCATTTATTCACCAATTGACTTCAAATTAATACTGAACATCTCTTATGACAACACGGTCTATCTCGACCATCCATGTCCACATTACCCACCCCGAGGCCCCACCAACATAGGCCTTGCCAACCCAAAATTGCCTTTTAATATAACATCTATGCGGCGTGGGGATACGCGTCGGCCTCTGCCACGCAAGCTCTAGTTTTAATTGATATGCGTTTGATGCAGCTAATAATTATAATGCAGAAAAAATGTTCCGAACATTAAAGGCAGATCAATTGTATGATATTTAATTGATTTGACTGATGATCTTTCACCATTAACAAGAATATCAGTGAAACTAATGGATTCTCCCCGATGATGCGCTTTGTCAATATATGGGTCTATGGTGTTGAAACAAATGTCTTGTAATGAGGCAATAACTCCCTGAAAACTCACTGGAACGGAACGACATGACAAGATACGTATCCACACACTATAGAGAAACTGCACATACACTTAAATCAAAGTCGGCTCATTACTTCATTAGATCTGTCATAATGTTTACCAGCGGGCAATGACAGTCTGAAAAAGTATTGAAGCGAAACAACCCGGAAGTATATGCATGGCCACCATATCGGGATGCTTCATATGAAGGGTCATTATAATCGGATCATTTGTGTTAAAGACCAAACCCCAAAAGGAATTATATTTTAAAGTGCGAGTGTGTGCATATGGTTAAATGTAATCAACAAGAAATTAATATTCTTAAATACTTTCTGTAAATAAATAATTGTTCCTTGAAACCATTTCAATATTTAAAGAGAAATTAATAATATAAGAAAAGTAATGTAATAGACTTGCTTTATATGACACTTCTGTTACACTGTTACAGTACTCTTATGTCCGTCAAAATCTTACTTATGTATTTATTTATTGTGTTAATTCAGTTATTTTTATATCCATTGTGATGATAATGCAAAAATGCATTATACATACCATCGTTGTTTGAAGGCCTCATTGAAAATAAGATTTCCATTTTTAAACTGTTTGCATGACTTTGTATCAATGTGTTGTCTTATGGAGCTACCTTCGGAAAATAAAGAGTTAATTATTATTATAAAGGGCAATAACCCTGCAAAATCAATGGAGCTGAACGACCTATCAATATGTGTTAGTCCCCCAAACATGGAAAGTACAAATAAGATTTCATCTACTTCGGATCATGAGTTCCTGAGAGTTCACGCGGAAACGAAAAAACTATTAGAAAATGACATAGATGATATTTGATCATGTCAGTGTAAAATCGTTTGTTATTTCACGAGTGATCATAGAAAATATATTTTCACGAGTGGCGCAGCCACCGAGTGAAAATATTATTTTTCTATCATCACGAGTGAAAAAACAAACGATTTTACACTGACATGAACAAATTTTTTGTTTCTTTTATGCCCCTTTTTCAAGAAAATAATTAATAATAATTTCCCTTTCGCTGAAAAGTGACCCTCTCTCCCGTGCCGTGCCTCAATACATTGAAATGACGTCATTTTTTTGACGAAATGACGTCATTATTGCAGGGAAATACTTCAGTTAAACTCTTACAATGTAAATAAACGGTAAGAAAAAGCATAAAATTAAATGAAAATGTGTTGGATTCGGTGGAATATCGATTTTATTTCACCCGTGATCATAGAAAAATATAAACAAGGATATAAACAAGGGAAGTACATCTTAATATGATAATTTAAAAATAGAAAAAGGAATTCCGAAAATGTGTTCTTTTCACCGGTGAAAAGAACAATTTAGTTCTTTTCACTGCTGTTATTTCACTGCAGAAATTTCATATTTTATCATAAGGTATAAAAGAAAAACAAGTATTACTCATCAAAGGGCAATAGCTCCCTAAAAAATAAATGGAGTGATACGAGGATACAAATGTCCATTCTCTAGGGATGGCTTAAATCAAGTTTCATTCAATTCGGAGTATAAGTGTGTAAGATTTCGCGCGGAAACGAAAGTGTGACGGAAGGAAAACGGCATGTGCTCAGAAGCTTTGTTCTGCCATTAAGAAATCATTTGTTGATATGAAGAAGCGATATTTTTTTTAGAAAATACCAATATACCATTGGCATGCAATTAAGTAATATTACGGCATTCGCTGTTTTATTGCAGTTATCTGAATATTAATTTTGCCTATAACATATCGAGCAAAACTGTCTAAAAAATGTATTGATTTTGTTTCTTTCTTTCTGAAGAAGAATAAGATGAAAATGATGATGATGATTGGTTGGTTGGCGATTTACAGCAAAAAAACATGTTTTATGATACTTGAATACCATTATCATAATATAAAAAATCTAAATATTGAAGGTTATTACATTTATTTTCTCAGAAACAACCGTGTATAACTTGTTTTTGTTTTTGTTTTACCACCGATCCTGAGTACATAGCTTGTAAGGAATCTGATCTAATCCCTCCAACTGACCCGTACCTTAGAAGCAACAAGAAATATAGAAACGATAGTCGGCGTATATCCTGATTATGAAACTAAAGGTTGAAAATTTACGTTTTGAAATAATTAAATAAAAACACAGACGTTTACTTATTGCCTTTTCATTTGTTTGCTGCGTGTCTACCGTATGAAATGTCTGTTATGTAGTGTACATTTATAATACACATTTTAATTCTTGTTTATACAATGCATTAATCTTTACTTAGTTCATATAATATTTCCTATTCACTTTTATGCACTAACGTATGATGTTATTTGCACAATATATGACAAGCAGGAAGAATCCATTATATAAAAAATATCTATATATGTTTAGATATTAGCAGGTTACTGTCCTATCGTTGACCTATCAGCTGAGGGTGGTAATGAAAAACAGGGAGCCGTTGTTTTCTTTGTACCGAGCCTTATATATATTATATTTCATGCCGAGCCTGTATGTTACAAAATGAAGACTTTATAGTTGATCCGGTAAATATCACGTATGACTCCAAATATTGACTGTGAAAAATCTAACCAAACATACACGTGGATGGAGAATTGAAGCTATACTCTGTTATTAATAACAAACGGGCAAATGTCGGTAGTCTATTCTGGCATTCAGGGACGATGCACAGACAAGCTGACCCCTTACTATCTTGCGAGATTGAATGTATTACGTTTAAAGAAAGTGCAAATGTTTTACTGGAACCCTGTCTTATACAAAACCCAATTAGTAAACATATTTGTATTTCCATATATAACTGTATAACATGTCTTTTCGTAAGTAAATACGGGTCGAAAACATACAGGACTAGCAATAATTACTTGGTATAAAACATATAAGAACGTTAAGCGTAAAATGCTTGTACACGATCTTTATTTCAATATGAGATACGATAGCTTCACGCTCAATATTCGGTAAGCATGGTTTCAAAGCGCAATGCTGTATCCTATAATTTTCAATATGGCCAACGCAGTAGTAGATTTGTATTCATTCGTATATACTCGTGGGAAATATCTCAAACATTTTATACGCTGTTGATAAAGGTCAAGAAAGGAAACACCTGGGTAAGACAGCTATGTCGAAAATTCAACACACACACACACACATCTCTGAATCAACATTGTTGTGCTTACATTTACTCCCATTGATTGCTGCAATGCTGAACTATGTTTAGCAATTATGCAGATTCTAGGCCCTGTCATATGCAAAGGGTTTAACGAAGCCAAAGTTTATATCATCTGGGAGTTTAACTTACATTTTTGCGGAATAAACATCTTAAGATTCACTTAATTTGTTTCAATTAAAATTGGGCTGTACAGCTTTTACATGTTCAATGCCATATAATCATATAACTTTTGGACCGGTTTTATAAGGGCTCTGCGTTTTGGTTATACTCCTTAAACTTGTGAAGTAAACTTTTGATCACAAAATAGTATGCACTTGTTTGTGGGCTCTACAGTGTTATGCACTGCGGGAGTTTTTTTCTTTAGACTTAATCTATCTTTTAAAACGAATCTTTATTCAGTTCAAATCTTTTTCACAAAATGTTTGATGACAATTCTGGACCTTGTAGTTCACCACAAAGTTACAACATATTTTATTTAATAGTGCATTTTTTTCTTATTTTCATTACTGAATGTAGAGTTACTCTTCAGCCGGTGTTAGGTAATTATTCTTATAACTGATGATCAGCTTCAATCAAACCGAAGCTGCTATTTTCACTATATTGGTTCTTTCAACGGGTGGCATGTTAGAGCAATTTACTGTAAATATATTTACTCCATTTACCATAATTAATCAATTGTGACAAGACAGTATTTGCATGTATGGTATATGTATTAAAAGCTCTTTGAAAAACATGGTCGCCAAACTTTGTGAACACTCTAGCAGTCACATCTATTTCTACAAGCTTCATGAAAATCGCTCAGATTTTTTTTTCAAACATTTGATGGCCGAGTTCGAAAATGATTTGTTCCAATGAAAAACATTGCCACCAGTGGGTGGGAAAGTTTTCCTCACATATCTTCGTGGAAATTTTGTAAATTTAAAAAACAAAACAAATCAAAAATGATTATCGGGGAAAAAAGGTAGGTCAGAAGCCATATTTATTAAACAAACATCACTAATGCTGCTGGTTCCTTCTCGTTCAGGTGTGAGAACTAGGGCTTGTTCCACTCTTGTTTAAAAATATAACAATATGTGTAGGTGTTTGCTTTACAAAATAGACGCATACAAGCGAGTGGTATTTTTTTTTTCAAAACAGATAAATCGTGTTGGAATTNAAAAAAAAAAAAAAAAAAAAAAAAAAACAGTAGGGTACTTCTTCAGAAAAATGGTACCACACAATCAACGAAATAAGAGTTTTATGCAAATGCAAAACAAAATCCCTTTTGAATAGTCGAAAACTCATTCACGTAAATAAGACGTGTACGCTGTTGGGAAATCCCGTCTATTCTTCGCGATGAATACGATAAATAGGAGTAAATGTGTCTGTATGTGCGTAAATTAGGTCGTCGTTTTAAATTTCATTAAAGTAAACAACCTTTTATTAATGGTATCATTATAAAAAGGTATCATATTTTATTTAATATTCCTACTTCAAATTCGTGTATTGCTTAAAGATTTAAACACAAAATTTGACGATAAAATCGTATGTTCTCGCTCTAAATAGCCATGGATAATTGTGTACGTCGTTCAATCTTGGCATAGACATTTAATTAACGACATGAAAGAGCTTTGACCCGCAATATGAATCATAATTAACAGCAAATGAAACAATATTGGGGCATGTTGAAAAAAAGGGTTGAAGTTATGAATTGTGGTGCGGGTTTTATTGCTCACTCATTTGTATAGTCGCGTATATCATTTAAAGGGACCTTTTCACGTTTTGTTAATTTGGAGAATTGAGAAAATCTATAAAAAAAATGTGTCAGAATCGAAAATTTTCGTTGTAGTTTTGATATTTGTGAGAAAACAGTACTACTGAACATTTACCATGCTCTAAAATATCCATTATATGCATCTTTTGACGATTTAAAAACCTGAAAATGTTAAAGCGTTGCATCGCGAAACGATTGAATAATTTGGAGAGTTATGTTGTTATCGTTATATTTTGTGACATTACGAGATTTGCTTATATAAAGTATTAAATACACCTCTCACTGAACGAATTCCGATGACCGAGTGGTAGAAGCTTTAGACTTTTACTCCAGGGGTCAGTGGTTCGAGCCTTATTGCGGATTACTTTTTTTCTTTCTTTAATTTTATTCTTGTTTTTTTTTTTACTGGAGCTTTTAGTTACAATGTTTGCATTTGTCAATTTAAAGCATTAAATGACAAACTTCAAAACATGCCAAAATCTTTGAAAAGGTCCCTTTAAATCGCACGAGAGCTTGTATTGCAGAATAATACGTTGATGTTGTTTCTTTACTTTCGTGTATAACAATCTTTACAGAGTAAGTTTGTCTCTTCTTCGAAGGCTTTAATAAAAAGTATAAATCGTTGCTGAAGTATTAGCATACTAAAATTACACTTAATTAATATTCGGCTTTAGTTCTTATAGTTCAAATTGAACATAGTTAAACATATGCATGGATATACACGTGTCTATGGAAAATCAGTAACGTTTTCGAGCCGCGTTTTTTAATTAAGTAATACACACGAATGCTACGTAAATCAAATTCAATCAACATTAAAGTTAATGACACTCTGAACATTCACGTCACATTTTGCCATAGAAGCGAAGTTTAAATGCAGTGTTGTTGATTTATGATCAATTAAGATGCACAGATGCTACAGTTTAATTAAAACCGTCAAGTTCAATAAGAATAATACGGCTAACGATCGTTGCTTTCAGTTTTAAAATGCTAATAATTTATCTTCAAAAAGCCAAAGAACAACATTACCGTTATAGAACTGATAATTAACAACACAAAATTAAAGTGCCGAATATTGCCTTTTCTTAGAAACATGTCGCACTTATGTCAATTGCCAAACATATAGGACAAAATATGCATTAAACAAAATAATTTTCGAATTATTGTTTTTTAACGCCCAGTATTTTGTGTCGCTCCGGTGGAGGATTTTTTAACCAAGCAAGATAAGGTCGGATTTGATTCATACGTATGGGAGCGTTAATTAATTGAACAGTATTTCTTAAAGTATCGGTATCTACATGTTCAGTACCAATAAACATTCACTGTTATTGGCTCATTTCTTTAGACATGCTATTAATAATATATAACTTTAATAGTACATTTTTACCGAAATGTGGTAGTAATGTAGCAAGCCCAAATGGCAAGCTTGAATTATATCTAAGGTATATATTGAGGTCGAAGGGTGCAATGAGTGATTTATACCATTATTACAAATTAGAACACAATTAACATGATGCCGAACTATATCGACACTCATATACGTATAAAATGATAGGCAGGCGCGACATTGCCAAATTAATCGTTGTGGCAAGGTGTCTTCTCAGCGCAATTCATTTGGGCCGCGCTCTGTGAAAAATGGGTTTAATGCATGTGCGTAAAGTGTCGTCCCATATTAGCCTGTGCATTCTGCACAGGCTAATCAGGGACGACACTTTCCGTTTCTATAATATTTTGAGTTTACAGAAAGTCTCTTCTTAGAAAAAAATCCAGTTTAGGCGGAAAGTTCTGTCCTTGATTAGCCTGTGCGGACTGCACAGGCTAATCTGGGGGCGACACTTTACGCACATGCATTAAACCACCTTTTCACAGAGCGACGCTCATTTATTATCAATTCAAAACGTGGATATAATTTACAACTAACGTTTAATACACTACACGAACAACGTTAAATTACTTGCACGGTGCTGTGTATCAAAGGTTATGTCTACTATTTGACGAGTTGATACCTCAAAACACTGAACACTCTTACACGTGTTGTATAATATTTACTAACATTACTTAGAGTTATTTGGTCTTTAACACATGTTTTACACTCAACACTGCCACAACAACAATGACACGTGTACATCTGTTAGCGTGTTTCTAATACATCATTATTTCAGAGTTGACTTAATCCAATTCAGTTCATATCTTTTAGACCATAACGTGTGAAGTCTCGAATTCTTTTATTTTAACGAGTAAACTATCATCTGAATTAACCTATTAAATCAATGTGTTTTTTCTCTAACGTACTATAACTTATACATTAACATATTTATACAAATGATGACTTTTAAAATCTATGAGTTTTTTGTTAATTCACTAGAATCAGAATCGGATTTTGGCCAGTTTAAACACACACAAATAAATAAAACGTGTCATCCGTTCACAAAGTATAATCGCCAACTACATAGATTGTATTTAAAGTTGATCATTGAGGAACACTTCCGCGTTCGAAGATTAATGAACCCATCCATTTTATATTCAAGTCGGAAGTAATAGTTGGTTACCGTAGATCATTGTTGATAACGACGCACCCTTTTATGAAACATACCGTTGTTATTATNTCGTTTAAATGATGTCTCTTCTTAGCGAAAATCCAGTTTAGGCGGAAAGTGTCGTCCCTGATTAGCCTATGCGGACTGCACAGGCTAATCTGGGATGACACTTTACGCACAAGCATTGTCCCCAGTTTTTCTCAGAACACGACACATTATTTCTGACTTGCGGTTTTATTAACATTGTACACTGAAACGATTGAAGAAAGAAGCTGACGATTTTGTCTTAGTATATTGGATATACGGATAAATTGGGTAATATTTATTGTTTGGTTGCATTCATTGATATCAGACGCGCTGTTAGAAAATGGGGTTTAATGCATGTGCGTTAACTTTCGTCAAAGATTAGCTTTTGCAGTCCGCGCAGGCTTATCAGGCTCAACACTTTCCCCTGTTATGATATTTTTTGTTTAAAGAAACTCTCTTCCAAGCAAAAATCCAGTTTAGGCGGAAAGTGTCGTCACTGATTAGCCTGTGCGGACTGCACAGGCTAATCTGGGACGACACTTTACGCACATGAATTAAACCTCATCTTCACAGAGCGCGGACCATATGTATTTTATAGGACATTGGCTTCCTGTCTCAATTAAAAACTACCCGAGATAAAGAAGAATGTTTGTCCTGATCATGATTTTGGAGTTTCACTTTTCTTTTATTGTTTACACATAATAAAAATTTTGTGTGGATACGATTACGTGTATTGTTTGACAGATTTGAACATCAAAATAAATAAAACTAACACGAAATGATGTTTAGAAAAAGTGAATAAAAGCTCACACAACATTGGTTTGCCGGTAATTTGTATTGCGTATGAAAGTGTTTATTGTAGAGCAATAATTTACATGCAAGAGTTTTTATCTTTTTGGAGCCATGTCTCTCGAAATTATTATTCATCATTCTATGTATTTCGTTCTCCACGAGTAATATTAATTATAATTGAGACATATATATTTATCCAAAAACGTGTTACGTTAACCTTTTGTTTAACTATACACAATGTTTTTTTGCACTTTAATAAGCAAGTTCAGTGCCAGAAATTATTTAAATCTCTTTGCAATTTAAATTTCTTACACTTAATTTTACGAATAAGTAACTCGAGGTCTGAACATAGAATTCAATAGTAAATTAAGTGTCGGCACACACAATAGGGTCGGGTCGAGTTAGTGGAAACAGATGTTTTAGACCTTATTGCGAGTATTTCGACGTTAACGTATGCAAAGTGGTTGACTAATGCACCGTCACTCATAGGATGTAGGGACTGGGAACTTACACGTACTTTTACAAGTTTTTCCTGATTATGTTTTGCATAGAACCAGTCAAAATCTTGAAAAACGGTTCACGCCTTTTAATGAATATTGTTAAATTGCCTCGGCGGTAATGAACGAACTTCCGATAATGCATGTATACTGGAAACCTTTGATTTTTAGATTCAAAGATTCAAAGTGTAATCTTGTTCACGAAACTATAAACATGCGTGAAAATCTTTAAGTTATTATTGGCTTTTAAAGGATGATATCGTATTTAAATAAATGAACTAATCAGAAACGTACGACGCCGACCTCTAAGAAATGGTTTTTTGGCGACAGCTTTAAGTTTGACCTTAAAAACATGTTTAATGAATATGGAATGGCTATCTCTATAGGTGTAAACAATGTAAAATTAATGGACGGTTTTGTGAAGTCTAATAATCTCAATTACACGATATTTAAATGAAATTAGACATATTTCCGTACAATACAAGTTTGATTAATATAATTAATATATACAGTTTTGTGTCACACCGACAGGCAGGTACTCGCATACAAGTTCTAATTGAGCAGAACCGATTTTAACTTTCATTCAGTCGTGACCCTGACCTGAGTCGTGACCTTGACCTGAGTCGTGACCTCTGAGTCATTTGCCTTCGTGGGGACTAATAATTGCTGAAATATGAACATTTGCATTTAGCATTTAGATAAAGAGAGTGGATATGATTTTGTGTTTACCTTTTAACTTTACCTTGTAGGCCAGCACGTATCGCTAGAATTCTTTATATTGAAGATGTTGATTTTTGTAAATAACAGTTCGTATAAACGGTAAACATACAGTGCGTCCTAGTATTCAAAAGTGAGTGATAAAAATTGTTAAATGATAAGATTATTTTACCATAAGGTGGGCTGTACAATATATGTTTGTAATAACACTCAAAAAATATATTGATATAAATAGCCTGTTATATGATTTTATTGACCGGACAGCCATAAATATATCGTTTGTTTTCGTAATTATTTTAATTAAAAAGTAAAAATCCGAAACAAAGACGCGTTAACATGTATGAATTGATTAAAATTGTTTCTTCTTACAGTTTTGAAGTTTCGTGTGAAATTTCGTAACATGCTTTTTTAAGAGAATGACTAGCTCGACATTTGATGCTGACATGACACCGAATCTCATCATCAACATCAATTCTGACACAAGACACATGTTTCCACACTTAAAATGAACTGGAATCTTGTTAAAACATTTTTACTTATTAAGACACAAATCAGTTGAAAGAACCGATATATCCCCCGCAGTGATTATATTGACCGTTAGGTGGTGACATTGACCTTGAAATGACGTGAGTGCCTATTGCCGTCAGCACATCGCGCCAACATTTCAGACACGTTTCGTGAAAGCTTTAAACGTGCACATTGGAACATGGACTTTCAGGTCCAGAATTGAAACCGTTACAATTAAACGTATAACCGTTATATTGTGCTTCTACACATGGTCTTAAAGGGACCTTTTCACAGATTTTGGCATGTATTGAAGTTTTTCATTAAATGCTTTAAATTGATGAATGTAAACATTGGAACTAAAAAGCTCCAGTGAAAAACAAGAATTAAATTCAATAAAGGAAAAAAAAAGTAATCTGCAACTGGGCTCGAACCACTGAACCCTGGAGTAAAATTCTAACGCTTAGACCACTCGACCATCCGTGCTCATAAAGTGAGTTGTGTATTTTAAACTTTATATAAGCATTCCTCGTAGTGTAACACAATATAACGATAACAACAGAACTCTCCGAATTTTGTTATCGTTTCGCGTTTCAACGCTTTATAATTTTCAGGTTTTTAAATCGTCAAAAGATACAAACAATGGATAATTTAAAGCATGGTTAATGTTCAGTATTACTGTTTCCTCACAAATATCATAACTTCAACACAAATTTGCGAACAATTTTCTTTAATTTTGTCAATTTACAAAAACGTGAAAAGGTCCCCCTTAATGAGCAAAACATTTGAGTCAGCGCATGAAATCCTCCATCGGGTAACATAGTTATACAAGGATCGGACACGAAAACCGGACGGCTGAATGATTATTCCTTTTATTTTGACATTGGCATTTAGCTGACACTCAAAGCATTGGCCTTCTGCATAAAGTCACAATGAGTTAACATTTTAAGACAANGCAGTCCGCACAGGCTAATCAGGGACGACAATTTCCGCTTTGATGACATTTTTCGTTTAAATGAAGTCTCTTCTTAGCAAAAATCCAATTAAGGCGGAAATTGTCGTCCCTGATTAGCCTGTGCGGACTGCACAGGCTAATATGGGATGACAATTTACGCACAAGCATTTTGCCCAGTTTTCTCAGAACACGACACATTTAATAATAAAGTGCGAGCTTGACCTTGAGCCTGACTGATGACTTTTGCACACGTTCTCAGCGACATTATAAGTGTTTAAAAATTAACACATATCGGCATTTACATGTTTTTCATCTTATACTCCAGGATATTGTTTTCTGGAAGTAAAGGAATTGAGCCGTAAACGCAGTTACAAAAAAGTACAAAATCGCGCATCGACTATTGTGAGGGAATCAATCAAAAAGTAATACATAAAATCTGAGTTCACATTGCACGCGACAAAAAGGTCAAGAGAACGTAAATTCAACCTCCTTCGCGCATTGTACAAGTATAACCATATGCTATATAATAGCGTTTTACCACATTTCAAAGATAAATACTAATGAGGAACCATAAGCGGGCTTCTGACATACATATCAAAAAATGAAGCGGATCTAACTCGGTGACCTACACTTGTCAACTTTATATATCTCTTTCACCATAGTCAGTCAAACTTCCGCAAACGGTAATTACTGTTTCATTACAACGCTTAATTCCGAACATAGCAATTTAAATGACAAGCCAGTCAAAATGAAAGCTCTAGCGCTCGCCGTTATTTTTGTATACTTTCAAGTGGTGACATTGCTCTTGAGGTGGCTGCCTACGGTTTTCTGCACATTGCCCCAATGTGTTACACATTTGGGGAAAATTGGCATAACACTCATTTTGAGTACACAGAATCTAGAGAACGTGTCATAAAACACAGGCTCAAACACTCAACATTCTACTGATAAATTGACCTTGAGCTTGTGTTAGCGTGACAGCCTGTTTAACTGTCTTATGCTTTCAGCACACAGTATAGATGATCAAAACATTTGAGACAAGTTTTATGAAAACCAAGTGAGCATGGGCCTCGCTCTGTGAAATGGAGGTTTAATGCATGTGCGTAAAGTGTCGTCCCAGATAAGAAATGCAGTCCGCACAGGCTTATCAGAGACGACACTTTTCGCCTAAAGTGGATTTTCGCTAAGAAGAGACTTCCTTTTTAACGTAAAATACAATAACAGCGAAAAGTGTGTTATTATTTGAGCCAACCATAGAACGGGCACGATCATGATACATACATACGGACAGGCGGGCGAACGGCATTTCTATATGTAGCATTGCCACTAGGGCGTCTTTAAATACATATCTGGCATCAGATGTTTTGTAAAAATATACAACATTACGCAAATGTGTTTGCATAATATACTTATTTTAAAACGCCTTTAAATTAGTGTATATGGCCCTGGAAAAAATAAAATTATTGCTATTTTTGTCAACGCTAAAAGGCGTGTACAGAAAATCGATACAAAATATAATGTATGATGTATGTGAGTATGTTTCTAAAATAAGCGTTCAGCTGTTAATTGAAGACATTTTATGATTATAAGCTCACATAAAG
>VMBQ01000812.1:132590-233167 GCA_007657795.1 Dreissena rostriformis | reverse complement strand
AACCTGAGAAGAAGTCAGAACCTGAGAAGAAGTCGGAACCTGAGAAGAAGTCAGAACCTGAGAAGAAGTCAGAACCTGAGACTCCAAAAGTTCCAAAATCCAAATGGGGAAAAGCAATTGTCGATGTTAAGGCGATTACAAGGGTTAGTTGAATTTTACCAGAAGATTATTATCGATATTATGTTAATCTTTAGTTTATTTTGCATACAATTGATTGCAAGTCGTGTAAGTAAAATAAACTTATTTTTTTTTAATGTCTTAGCCTCAGAATACCATTTTTCGAATGGAACCAATTCTTGATTAGCCTAGGGTAGGCAAAATCTAAATAAAATCTTACTTGCCCACGGGCAAGTGAATATAAAGTATTACTTTTCAAAAGCACTTTAAAGTGACTGTCTGATGTGGGCAGTTTCGTACGGAATACCGTTAGGGCCATCGTGGTTACACGTTAAAATCCAGAGACAATATGATAGTAGGATGGCCACAATGCGATTGTATGATGTCTACAATTCAATAATACGATGACGACAGTACGATGACGCAATAGTATGATGGCGACAATGCGATGATATGATGGCGACAGTATGACAATACGATGGGGACAGTGCCATAGAACGATGGCCACAATGTGATAGTGCGATAATACGATAATGAGAGTGCAACAATACAATTACAACAGTGTGACAATACATTGACGACAGTGCGACAATACGATGGCAACAATGCCATAGTGCGATAATACGATGACCAGAGTGGGACAATATGATGGCGACAGTGCGATAGAACGATGGCGACAATGCGATAAAACGATGACTACAGTACAATAACGCGATAGTATGATGGCGACAATGCGATGATACGATGGCGACAGTACAATATTGACTATCGCATTGTCATCATCGTACTATCACATTGTCGCCATTGTACTATCGCATTGTCGCTATCGTACTATTGCGTCATCGTACTGTCGTCATCGTATTATCGCATTGTCGCCCTCGTACTATCGCACTGTCGCAATCGTTTTGTCCCACTGTCGTCATCGTATTATTTCCCTCTGGATTTTAATGTGTAACCACAATGGCCCTAACGGTATTCCATAGTTTCTAGCTGTAAATGGGTAAAATCACTATCACCTGAGGCTGACTGTTGAAAAAGGTGACAATCAATACTATTGTACCTGAATGCATTAAGCACCTTAGATAGAGCATTCATGAATTAGCATACTAGAACATTTCAATGATATGAAAAGAGATATTAATAAATTATTCAATTGTGTTTTGTGACCTGGCATTGGTATTTAAATTATAATTTTATGGCGAGTAATATATTAATTAATTTAAATGGTTAATTGTCCACGTACAAGTTAAATGAACAAAATGCAGTTGCCTGGATCCCAAAATGTACAACCCTGACCATTGGGAAACCTGAATTTGCCACCCGTATAAAACAATTTATTTCGTGAATCAAACTTTTTCCCATAATTAGGCATAAACAAAATGTTTGTGTCCACATGTCCAGGAAAATAGGGTAGGTAGGTCGCCTGTTGCCTAAACATTTTTTGTAGCATAGACATTGTACTTTTTTTAAGATACACAATTTATTTCCTACTTTATCTATAAAAGTACATTTCAGACTTGCCAAAATCTTAGATTGTTTTAAAGCCGGCCGAGTTGATGTTGGTATATTTTACCATTTTTGTTATGTGTCGCAAAAAAAGTGATTATGAGTCAAAATGTGATGGTATTAATGTCAGATGTGCAAAAAAAATGGTCAAAAATGCCCAAATTCAGTTCAAAGATAGGGCTTTTCAATTTCTGTCCATGGACAGAAATGATCTAAATTTAAACACGCGCGGGTCACATGTAAAACCACGTGACCATTGCATCATTGTTTACAACACCATTTGCCATGGAGAAACGGTGTTATTTAGTAGTTCTTCCTTGTTTTGAAAAGCGCGGAAGTGGAAATCACGTGAAATTGGCGCTCACGTGACCCAAAGCATGCATATGTCACAGGTTAATAATAGTCGTGAGGTTTCCGTTATGTACATGATTAGGTTTTATATTTTTAATGCTTTTGGCATTTTTTGGCACAGTTTTTGCAAACATCAGTATGGAAGAGTTAAGCTTTAGAATGTATCTGACAAATACTGATCAATTCTGGTCAATTGAGAAAACCAAATTGTTGTGAGAAATATCAACTCGGCCGGCTTTAATATATTAGACAGAAAGACAAATATTACAAAAAAAATCAAATGTCTGACAAAGAATGCTATGTCAGACACAATGTCTGTCGCCGTGGCATAGTGGATATGGTGTCTGCCTAGCGACCGGGAGGTCACGGGTTCGATCCCCATTGTGAGAGCGCTCTTTAGATCTCTCCCAAAGACACCAAGTACTGGTTCTAGTCCAAGGAAACGGGTTCAAGAGCGTTTCAAATAAGGCTTTTGATGCCAAACAAAGCTAAACAAATAGGTTTAAACTAATGTCTGATGAGTAAACGTGAAATTAACACTATCAGGGAATAATCTAGAATTTACTACCTATGGGTCCCTGAACTCGCAGATTTTAGACCAATGAGTCCCAGGCCAAAATTAATGAGTCCACCTTGAANGGTAAAAATAGACGACGACGCATTTCCACAAAGAAAAAAAGGCAGATAGATTTTGTAACTTAAGAATATATTTTTACTAATTGATTACATTAAATACATTAAGCTACACACGATTAGTGTACGGTTATGGCAGTATATTACGAGAATGATTTAAATGAACCGCTTTCTGCACTTCTGTAGTATGACGTCATAAGTGTTCCTCGGTAAAAATGGACGACGACGCACTTCCATAACGAAAAATAGACATATAGATTGTGTAACTCCAGAGTATAGATGATATTAAACCACCACAATGGCAGAGAAGTCAGAACCTGAGAAGAAGTCAGAACCTGAGAAGAAGTCGGAACCTGAGAAGAAGTCAGAACCTGAGAAGAAGTCAGAACCTGAGACTCCAAAAGTTCCAAAATCCAAATGGGGAAAAGCAATTGTCGATGTTAAGGCGATTACAAGGGTTAGTTGAATTTTACCAGAAGATTATTATCGATATTATGTTAATCTTTAGTTTATTTTGCATACAATTGATTGCAAGTCGTGTAAGTAAAATAAACTTATTTTTTTTTAATGTCTTAGCCTCAGAATACCATTTTTCGAATGGAACCAATTCTTGATTAGCCTAGGGTAGGCAAAATCTAAATAAAATCTTACTTGCCCACGGGCAAGTGAATATAAAGTATTACTTTTCAAAAGCACTTTAAAGTGACTGTCTGATGTGGGCAGTTTCGTACGGAATACCGTTAGGGCCATCGTGGTTACACGTTAAAATCCAGAGACAATATGATAGTAGGATGGCCACAATGCGATTGTATGATGTCTACAATTCAATAATACGATGACGACAGTACGATGACGCAATAGTATGATGGCGACAATGCGATGATATGATGGCGACAGTATGACAATACGATGGGGACAGTGCCATAGAACGATGGCCACAATGTGATAGTGCGATAATACGATAATGAGAGTGCAACAATACAATTACAACAGTGTGACAATACATTGACGACAGTGCGACAATACGATGGCAACAATGCCATAGTGCGATAATACGATGACCAGAGTGGGACAATATGATGGCAACAGTGCGATAGAACGATGGCGACAATGCGATAAAACGATGACTACAGTACAATAACGCGATAGTATGATGGCGACAATGCGATGATACGATGGCGACAGTACAATATTGACTATCGCATTGTCATCATCGTACTATCACATTGTCGCCATTGTACTATCGCATTGTCGCTATCGTACTATTGCGTCATCGTACTGTCGTCATCGTATTATCGCATTGTCGCCCTCGTACTATCGCACTGTCGCAATCGTTTTGTCCCACTGTCGTCATCGTATTATTTCCCTCTGGATTTTAATGTGTAACCACAATGGCCCTAACGGTATTCCATAGTTTCTAGCTGTAAATGGGTAAAATCACTATCACCTGAGGCTGACTGTTGAAAAAGGTGACAATCAATACTATTGTACCTGAATGCATTAAGCACCTTAGATAGAGCATTCATGAATTAGCATACTAGAACATTTCAATGATATGAAAAGAGATATTAATAAATTATTCAATTGTGTTTTGTGACCTGGCATTGGTATTTAAATTATAATTTTATGGCGAGTAATATATTAATTAATTTAAATGGTTAATTGTCCACGTACAAGTTAAATGAACAAAATGCAGTTGCCTGGATCCCAAAATGTACAACCCTGACCATTGGGAAACCTGAATTTGCCACCCGTATAAAACAATTTATTTCGTGAATCAAACTTTTTCCCATAATTAGGCATAAACAAAATGTTTGTGTCCACATGTCCAGGAAAATAGGGTAGGTAGGTCGCCTGTTGCCTAAACATTTTTTGTAGCATAGACATTGTACTTTTTTTAAGATACACAATTTATTTCCTACTTTATCTATAAAAGTACATTTCAGACTTGCCAAAATCTTAGATTGTTTTAAAGCCGGCCGAGTTGATGTTGGTATATTTTACCATTTTTGTTATGTGTCGCAAAAAAAGTGATTATGAGTCAAAATGTGATGGTATTAATGTCAGATGTGCAAAAAAAATGGTCAAAAATGCCCAAATTCAGTTCAAAGATAGGGCTTTTCAATTTCTGTCCATGGACAGAAATGATCTAAATTTAAACACGCGCGGGTCACATGTAAAACCACGTGACCATTGCATCATTGTTTACAACACCATTTGCCATGGAGAAACGGTGTTATTTAGTAGTTCTTCCTTGTTTTGAAAAGCGCGGAAGTGGAAATCACGTGAAATTGGCGCTCACGTGACCCAAAGCATGCATATGTCACAGGTTAATAATAGTCGTGAGGTTTCCGTTATGTACATGATTAGGTTTTATATTTTTAATGCTTTTGGCATTTTTTGGCACAGTTTTTGCAAACATCAGTATGGAAGAGTTAAGCTTTAGAATGTATCTGACAAATACTGATCAATTCTGGTCAATTGAGAAAACCAAATTGTTGTGAGAAATATCAACTCGGCCGGCTTTAATATATTAGACAGAAAGACAAATATTACAAAAAAAATCAAATGTCTGACAAAGAATGCTATGTCAGACACAATGTCTGTCGCCGTGGCATAGTGGATATGGTGTCTGCCTAGCGACCGGGAGGTCACGGGTTCGATCCCCATTGTGAGAGCGCTCTTTAGATCTCTCCCAAAGACACCAAGTACTGGTTCTAGTCCAAGGAAACGGGTTCAAGAGCGTTTCAAATAAGGCTTTTGATGCCAAACAAAGCTTAACAAATAGGTTTAAACTAATGTCTGATGAGTAAACGTGAAATTAACACTATCAGGGAATAATCTAGAATTTACTACCTATGGGTCCCTGCACTCGCAGATTTTAGACCAATTAGTCCCAGCCAAAATTCATGAGTCCACATTGAAAAAGAATGAGTCCCAAATTTTGAAAGATACCAAGTAGTGAAGAAAATGACACTAGTTTAATAACTATATTTTGCATTAAACTTTTAATAATCTCAAAAACAGTGAATTTTGATACCAAAAAACAAATTCAGGGTTATCACTATCTTGTTTGCCTTCACATAGGAAACAGTGGCTGTTACATGAATGTAACCTGTTACAACAATTCAACTTGATTCCAGTCAATGATAATATTATTGTTAACATCCGAATTGCGAGCCTGATAATATTATTGTTAACATCCGAATTGCGAGCCGTTGACCTACCGTTATTAAAGTTTAGAGTTGTTTGTTTTGGATCTAGCTTCAACACCTTATTTCGGGGGCATTATTTCTGTATTATTTATGATTAAGTTACAAAAAGTTAAAGCAGGCCTTCATCCGGGGACTCTAGAAAATATCACAACACACTCTATTTAAAAGGTCGATTCTAATTGGTTCGTATTATACAGCAGCGGCTAGACTAGAGCCAATCAAAAGATTTGTTGCATTCTTCAAGCCTCATTGGGTAAAACTCAGCGTTCATTGCTACACTTTTGACTCATACCCAAGATGGTTCGTACTTATCATGATTTGCGTATCATGCGTTAACGGATTCGTTTCAGCAATGCGCCGAGTGGACGCACATATTTCAAAACTATGCGTCTATTCTGATATTTGTGCGTCATAGACGCGGGACGCGCATGTAGATTATTCCCTGCACTATAAACATCTGTTGTAAATGATATTAATACTATACATAGCATTCATTTTATTCAGTCTTTCTGTCAATTAAAATGTATCCTTCCTCTGAAATGGTGCCTGAGCCAATTGAAACTAATCAGAGTCTTAGAAGGTGTAGTTTATAAATTATTATAGGATTTTGACAATTATTGTCAAATGGCTATGTAGCCTCAGGGCTATACAAGATGCTGCACAGGTATAATGTAGCCTCAGGGCTATACAAGATGCTGCACAGGTTACTGGTATAATGTAGCCTCAGGGCTATACAAGATGCTGCACAGGTATAATGTAGCCTCAGGGCTATACAAGATGATGCACGGGTATAATGTAGCCTCAGGGCTATACAAGATGCTGCACAGATATAATGTAGCCTCGGGGCTATACAAGATGCTGCACAGGTATTATGTAGCCTCAGGGCTATACAAGATGCTGCACAGGTATAATGTAGCCTCAGGGCTAAACAAGATGCTGCACAGGTATAATGTAGCCTCAGGGCTATACAAGATGCTGCACAGGTATAATCAGCATTCTGAAACTTAATTTTCCACCTTTCGCAGAGTCTGCGACACTGGAAATAATAATTAATAATAATTCATTTTGGCATTTTTAATAAGTACACTTCTAAGAAAGTGTCACACCTGGAAGATGAACTGAATTAAGAACTTTATTAATGGAAAATGATGAATATTTCACTACTTCTACTTCTACTACTACTAATGATTCACGTAAAATTTGGCTTCTAGACCTACTTAAATTACTGGGAACAAAACTGTCTTTCATTTATCTGCAGAGTCACAGGAAGATTGTGACTAATAGTTTAATTGTATTAAAAATGAACTGTGCATTAGATTGAGTCAAACAGGCATTTAGTTGGGTCAAGTAGACATAAGATTGAGTCATTTATATGTCGAAAACAGCATTACATGAAGTCATGCAATATTGCATAAGGTGAAGCATTATGACAGAATGATTGAAGGATATATCTGTAGGTTAAACAAAACAAAATAATGTCAGCCTGTAAGTTTATGTCATGGATGATACAGAATTTAAATTGGGGTTTTATCCCTATCATAGGTAAATTGTGTGACTGTGTGTACGTGTGATTTGCAATGTATTATTTATGCCCAGATGATTAAAGCCCCATAAACACTCAAAATCAACGAATATTTCATAAAATATTTTGAAACATAAAGTTAACCCATAAAAAATCAGTGTTCCTTATACACGGTGCATAACCATATCGGTCCCCCTCTCGGATGAAGCGCTATATCGGTTCCCCTCTCGGATGCGGTACCGGTCATTATCGGATAAAAACATAGTTCTGTGTGGATGGTCATCCATAAAACCACCATTTATTGTTAAAAAGGGACAAGGCCATTCAAAGTAAGTATTACACAGAACATTAGAACCATTCTTCTTTGTAGTTATATGTTTATTGTCTTTGCTTCGTTAGTGATTACTTATATATAAGGGACAAAGTCGAGGGATGGACTGCTATTGAATATGAGTTGTAATATTGTTTACTGTTTTTTGCGTGTATAATGCCAACATCTGATCGCTTGGATTAAATAAGTTGTGTAAAATAATAGTAGATATGGTTTAAAACGAGAACAGACCCTTGACATTGTCAAAAATATTGGAAATCTGTCTACTTCCTGTTTGTATGAAGCACAGGTATCCCTCTCCAATCTGTGATTATACCTTCACAGGCAACCTCTCGGATGGAGTTGGTCTAATGTTGCTTAATAAGATTCAGAAACTTTTGAAAACCCCATCTGATAATTTGTTTTAAATATCAATTATTGAATGATTACTGTTCAATTTGGATTTTAATTATAACAATAGTTTAAGCATTTACAAAATTTAGCTAGGGTTTATCTCTTTGTCAATTGCCGTTCCATGACACTCACAATTGTGTAATATGCTCAAGTTAGGGACTTCAAAGTGTATCGACGTATTACGTGGTGAATATGACTCACGACAACTTTGTTCTTTTACTACTTGTCCTGTAGACTTTTCGCCACTCATGAATGGAAGCACTTTTCCATGAAAAAGCCAATATGTTAATTTCCAGAATGTCATAGTCTCCGGGGAATATGTCATATTTGACGTATTGTCCAGTGAATACCGTTTCGCTACATCGAGCAGAAGTAAAAAAAGATATATTGTTTAAGAGAAAATTTATTTGAGGAAATCAGACGCATACATTGACAAAATTCAATACGCCTTCCAGATTGCTTTAAACTAGCTGACTGCTGGTAAAAGCTCGATCATTTCTTTGCGTTATTCGTCCAAAGTGTCTGGCTCGAATTGGGTTCTCTTTGATTTGGGTTGAGCAGGTTTGTTTGTCTTAGAAGGTGCTGCTATACGTTCTGCACTACTAGGTTTAACTGTATCGTTTATTTTTTTATGCTCCCCATATATATTTATGGGGTGCATAATTATAGTTGCCAGTTTGTACTTCCGTACTTCCTTCCGTCACACTCTTGTTACAGTTTCTCATAGCACCTTCAATATTTTACCGATCTCTTCCATATTTGACATGTAGGTACCTTGCATGGACCTCTACCTTTTGATGAGGTTTGAGGTCACTGGGGTCAAAGTCACTGAGGCTAATAATAGATTTTCTCAAGGTCACATTTAAAAAAAAAATCTCACAATTAACTCATATATCGACAAAGCATCATTGGGGAGCATCCATCAGTTTTACTGATATCCTTGTTATACTTGGTGTCCAAGAAGGATGTGTTGACCTCGGCAACTCTGGAGATAGTATAATATTATGCGGCGTTATGTTTGGGACATGTGGCGTAAGAACCCAGTGCGAATCCGCTGCAATAGATGTCTGGGATGTCATACGTCGCTTTGGTTGATGGACCAATAACGTAGCTCGTCTTTTATGTGATCGGGATCTGATGAACACATTAATCATCAAAGACTTATATTTTAAACATTTTTCTTGTTGTAATGATATTTTCGGAATGTTTTGAAATTGTATATTCTACTCTTGTCAATAATTTTAATTTCTAGCTGTGTTATTTATTTTCTTAACAATGATGGAATAGCTTTTTGTTTTACTCATTTTTTTTTTTGTAATTAGTTGTGATTAAATGGATGTGCGTTTTAAAATTTAAATTATATCTTTAGAAAAAGGTATAATTTAAATTTTAAAACGTGCATCAACATCGACATACTTTACTTGCTAAAAACATATTCAATTTAAACTTCGCATTGCTATTTAAATCGTGTACTTATATATTTATAACTAAACAAAAAGTTTATTTAGCTGAGAAATATGACAGTTTACTTGAATAAAAGAACTGCTGTTAGTGAATCTAATCTGAGAGGCTGCCTGTGCGCTGATATCCCATAAAAGAGAGGGATACCCGTGCTACATGCAAACCAAAAATGACAATTTTCTAACACTTTCACATACGTTCAATTAATAAATATGAGTTTTTAATATACAATAGTTACAACTGATGTTCCTCTTATATACATTTTATGCCTAAGTGTATTGTTGAGAATGGAAAGTCATATTAATAACACACCGATGTGATAGTCAACTGTGCAACGTCAAACTGGGTGGCTTATATCTAAACTCTAGTTAATGGAAAATTAAAACGAAGTACATACAAACAGAAGTCAACGATTGTAATGTTCCGTGCAATACTTACTTTTGACGTTTATCGTTTCCTTTATGGTCCAAAACACTATTTTGGTGACCACCCTGAATCACAGAACCATGTTTTTATCAGAGAATGACCGGTACCGCATCCAAGAGGGATACTGATATAGCGTTTTATCCGAGAGGGGGACTGATATGGTTATGCACCTTGTTATAGCAATAGCCAAAATTTCAACGCTAGATGTGGTCGGGTAACATAGATTTAACGAGAAACAAAATGCTGCTTTTTTTATTTTTTGTGGAACAATAACAACTGAAATAACAAGTTCCAGAGATTTGATATTTGTCATCATATAGAGGTCTTCATGTTCAAATCATGCCCCTTGGGTCAAAACTGGCCCCGTACAAGGGGTATTTTGATTCCCTTTTATGTATATACTATAGTGAACATTTAAAAAATCTTCCAATTTATTAAGCTGGGAGCCTTGATATTAGGCATTTAAAGTCATGTAGTGGTCCTGTATAATGTTTTTTCAAATTACGCCCCTGGGCTCAAAACTGGCCATGCCCAAAAGGACACATGGTTTATATAAACAACAATAGCAAAATGACTTTAAAAATCATCTCCTTTGATGCTGCAAGGACCAGAGAATATTAATCATGAAACATCATATGTGGTCCTCTACAAAGTTTTTTCAAATCATGACTGGGGTCAAAATTATCCCAACTCAGTGGGTAAATTATTTTCATCATATGAATAATATTCATTATTTTATAGTGGAAACTCAAAATATTCACCCAAACTATAATGCTGGGGGCCTAGCCATTTGGTATTCAGTATGGTGTAGTTGACCTGTACCAAGTTTGTTCAAATCACCCCCCTTGGGGTCAAAACTGGCCACACTTGGGGTCCCATGGTTAATAAAGGCTTTATCAGCAAAATAACTTAAAACATGTTATTTTCTGAAATGATTATGCCCAGAGGTGTAATATGGTAAGATTTAATGTAGTTCTTAAATTTGTTTCAAATCATGAAGCTTGTCGGTGATTTCATGTGGGCGCAAGCAAACATGTCTACCAAGGCAACTTACCATACTCTGTGTGTTGATTGTAGAAACATCTTTAAAAATCTCAGAAACCACAAGGCAGAGGGATTTAATATTTTGTATATAACACCATATTGTGGTCCTCTACAGAGTTAGTTCAAATTACACTCCTGTGATAAAAACTAGCCATTCCTCGGGGGTCTCATTTTTACTGTAGATTTTATTAACAAAATAATTATTTAAAAAAAAAACTTTCCGAAACACAAAGACCAAATGTATGATGTTTGAAATGTAACATTGTATAGTGGTTCTCTACAAAAAAAAAAAANAAAAAAAAAAAAAAAAAAAAAAAAAAAAAAAAAAAAAAAACTGGCTATGACCCAGGGGGTCACATAGTTAATAGACTGCATAAAGCAACCTAATTTTTCTGCTTTCAAGGACATTACATGGGTAAACGATCTAGGGCTACCTTGCCCTCTTGTTAAATAATGTAAGTTAGGATTTTCTGTAATTCGCACCTTTTTAATTTATTGAGATTCAGGCGAAAGGACCAGCAAAGGATCCATTTTTGGAGCGTTTCACCGTAACTGGACGTTCGTATTCAGCAGAAAATGAGGCTCCTGTGCATCACTTCAAAGATCTCTTCACCAAACAGTAAGCACAAAATGATGAACAACATTTTACTTTTTGCTTTAATATCAACTGTAGTTTTTCATTAATAAAACAAACCCATGCATATTAAAACAAGCAATTCGTTGAATTGACATTCCCGCTAAATACATTTTGTTTATGGATGGGTGCAAATCTTTTGTTATACAGTATAATCCTAAATGAAATTATTAAGTGTAGGGTATTTTTTTTATGAATTGCAATTCTCCTCATTTATATCAATACACCCTTGAAGTTTCATGTTGAAATATTGAAGCCTATCTGAGATATGGCCCTGAAAAGTTACATCATACAAAAACAACAAAGGGCAATAACTTTTATTTAAGATAGTGTAGGGTAATGGCTCTTGTGCAAGGCAATTCTTCTCATTGATATCTATACACCCATGAAGTTTCATGTTGAAAATCGTGTATTATATCTGATATATAGCCCTAAAAAGTTACATCATACGAAAATAACAAAGGGCAATAACTCTTATTTAAGAAAGTGTAGGGTTATGATTATTGTGCATGGCACTTCTTCTACACATCTTTGAAGCTTCAAGTTGAAATCTAATATTGTATCCGAGATATAGCCCTGAAATGTAACATCATACAAAAACATCAAAGGGCAATGACTCTTATTACAGAAAGTGTAGGGTTATGTTTCTTAAGCATGGCATTTCTCCTCATTGATATCAATACACCCATAACATTTAATGTTGAAATCTTGTATGGTATCTGAGAAATAGCCCTGAAAAATTACATCATAAAAAACAACAAGAGTGCCAAACTGTCATAAGATACGCCCGTTTGAAGGTTTTGATCAACTAATTGACCAAGGTAAAAGACACAATGGTGATTGTTTGAAAAGCACTTAGTGACCCTGTGACCTAGTTTTGACTCTGCATGGCCCATATTTGAACTTGACCTAGATATCATCTAGACACAACTTCTGACCAAATTTGGTGAAGCTCGGATGAAAACTACTTCAATTAGAGAGCGGACACCATGCTAAATGCTTGAAAAGCACTTAGTGACCTTGTGACCTAGTTTTTGACCCTGCATGACACATATTTTAACTTGACCTAGATATCATCTAGACACAATTTCTGACCAAATTTGGTGAAGATTGGATGAAAACTACTTCAATTAGAGAGCGGACACCATGCTAAATCCCTGAAATGCACTAAGTGACCTCATGACCTAGTTTTTAACCCGGCATGACCCATAGTCGAACTTGACCTAGATATTGTCTAGATACAACTTCTGAACAAGTTTGGTGAAGATCAGATGAAAAGTATTGGAATTAGAGACCGGACACTGCTGTGGACGCCGCCTTACCGCCCGCCGCCCGCCAAGGGTGATCTTATAATACATCCCGTTTTGAAAAAACGGGCGTATAAAAATTGATTTTAGGTTGATGACAATGATAAACAGTTGCCTTTCTATAGTACCCATGCACAGTGAAAAACTCATGTACCTGTGGAAATCATGATTAGATTGAAGGAAAAATGAAACTTACCAATAAACATGTTGTTAAAAATAACTCGTTTCAAAAATCGCGAAAAAAATAAACCCGATGAAAATATCGCAAAATAAAACTGGATAAAAATATTGCATAAAAATATTGCATGTGTTAATCGGTTGCATGTCTCCAATCAGACCTGACTGATATATAATCTATATACTACCTCTGACCAAGTTTGGTGAATTCAACTTGAACTAGAGCTTTGTCACTGAATGTGACTTATACCCCCATACCACTTTGACGCAGGATAAAAAGTTGTTTAAAAGTTTCGGATGAATACAATTTGAATTAGAGTCCGGACAAAGTGGCGCCGTTGAAAATGCACTAATTGACCCTATGACCTAGTTCTTGACCCGACATGACCCATATTCGAACTTGACCTAGATATCAACTAGATGCAACTACTGACCAAGTTTGGTAAAGATCGGATGAATACAATTTGAATAAGAGTCCGGACAAAGTGGCGCTGTTGAAAATGGACTAATTGACCCTATGACCTAGTTTTTTACCTGGCATGACCCATATTCGAACTTGGCCTAGATATCAACTAGATGCAACTACTGACCAAGTTTGGTGAAGATAAGATTTATACAATTTGAATTAGAGTCCGGACAAAGTAAAATGCACTAATTGACCCTTTGACCTAGTTTTTGACCCAGCATGACCCATATTCGGACTTGACCTAGATATCAACTAGATGCAACTACTGACCAAGTTTGGTGAAGATCGGATGAATACAATTTGAATTAGAGTCCGGACAAAGTGGCGCCGTTGAAAATGCACTAATTGACCCTATGACCTAGTTTTTGACCCGGCATGACCCATATTCGAACTTGGCCTAGATATCAACTAGATGCAACTGCTGACCAAGTTTGGTGAAGATCGGATGAATACAATTTGAATTAGAGTCCGGACAAAGTGATGCCTTCCGCCCGCCGCCCGCCGCCCGCCCGCCAAGGGGTTTCACATAATACGTCCCGTATTTTATACGGGCGTATAAAAATGGCATTTACTCTGTTTTAAGAAAGTGCAGCGTTATTGTTCTTGTGCATGGCACTTCTCATTGATATCTATACACCCATGAAGTTTCATGTTGATATCTTATATAGTTTCTGAGATATAGCCCTGAAATGTTTGTGACAGACGGATGGACTTAAGAACAATGCCAATTCTATATCCCTCTGCCTTTGGCGGGTGATAATAACTTACCTCACATAGTCACCATATGGAGACAGAATGTCTTGTGTAAGACCCGTCATCCAAGCTCAAAGGTCATGGTAACTATAAGGGGTCAATGGTCAAATATGTGAATAATATAGCTTGTCAGTACTGTAACCATCTAAATGGTCACCATGTTGAGATTGCGCATGTTGTGTGTTAGACCTTCTCAGGGTCACAATTAGAGGTCAATACAGATTTGGGCATAATACAGCTGGTATAGACTGTAACTTCATCATACAAAATATTTAAGTTGCATGGGCAAAGAGTTATGTGCATAACACCAAGTACATGTATCTTACATACATAGTTTTAACAAAATAATCTTAGATCTTATGAGGGTTAACAGTAAAACTACTTTGACCTGATGCAATTTCAATGCATTCTGATCTTTAGTCAGTCTGAATCCTCATAGTTAAATACTATAAACTCCATTGTTCACTGATATTTTGCAAGAAATTACTTATAACTTAAAAAAAAAAGTCTCCAAGCTTGACAGCCAACATCTCTGCCAGTTAACAGTAAATTGGTCATCTCAATACTTGATTTACAAAGTCGCACTATTTCATAAGTTTCAATCTCAGCCCTAGTATTAATATCTGAACTTTCCAATATTTGTGCAGGTACTGGAAGACCGTCACTTGTGACCCGGCTGGCACAACCTACTTCTACTGGTCCATGGTGATAATGTTTATCGTCCTGTACAATGTGATGATCATAATACTACGATGTGTGTTCCATCAGCCCAATGAGTATTACTTATTCATGTTCATGACATTCGACTACATCTGTGACATTCTTTACATGGTTGATATGTTCTGCAATTCAAGACTTGGTAAGTTTTTATGAGTATTTAAGTTGCTGTATCTTACAGAGGGAGTAATCACGTGATAGTCAAGATGGCGACATCCATGCTTAGGCAGGTATTTTTCGCCGTTTTATGCCCTTTATTACTTGCATTAACTTTTTAAATGCTGCTCACTTTCCGGCCATATCAGAACGAAAGTTACTAGCATGTATTTATTAATATTTGCTCTATATCTCAATGGAAATAAAGAGGAAAATAACTGTCTTGGCATGGAGGTCGCCATCTCGACTCTCACGTGATTACCCCCTCTATCTTATCGGTAATCTTTTGTTTTCCACGTGTGTTACTTTTATGGATGGCATTTAATACCAAAAAACCTTTTAATATTCTCATTAAAAGCTTTATTTGTTTATATAGTGTTATTTATCACTTTCCAAGACTTCTGGTAATATTGGTTTTAAACTTATGAAACTGGTCATGACTGGTCTTGACTTTCCAAATGGATTCTTTCTTGTAAGAATAACATAACTATTAAGTTGACAAGATATGGTTTCTTTTGAAATGACTGTGGTGTAAATCTGTAAAATTATGAGCAAAAACAGAAATTTATAATTAAGTTTAATTAAAGACAGTTAGTTGATCTGCATGCTTGTACTTTGTGGTTGATATGCATGCCTCAAGTGTGNGGGGGGGGGGGGGGGGGGGGGGGGCATTCTTAAATACATCCTAAAATCTTGCCTGGACTGTAACTTCCTTAACAAGTGATGCATTTTTAAAACAACTTGCCACAAATTATCACCATATGTGGAGATGGCATACAATTTGACTTACTTGTTCACTTGATTGCTAAAGGCAAAATATGGCAAAATAACAGCATCTGTATTGAAACTTAATCTGATTTATCAGGCAATTTACCTGGCCTAACATGCGCTCTTAGTGGGGGCCAAATGTGGCACATAACAAGTGTGTCCTTAGCCAAAAGGGGGGTTGCATTTACATGTTACTGGTAAAGTATGGCCATAAAACTGCTTGTCCAGGATGCAACTTCATCATTTAGCAGGCAGTTTAAAATATAATCAGCCATGAATGACACAGGAAAACCTGTGTATCCAGCTCTAGGTCACACTACACTGTGTTTTTCCCCACACCATGGGTCTTGGAAATGGAACTGGTAGGGGTAAATTTGGGAAAAAAATAGCGTTTTCAGCCAAAAAGTCAATTTTATCACATTTTTCAAAATATGTCAAGAGGATGTAAAACTAATAAGTTAAAACAATGTGTTCTTTAAACAACTTGTTTAATTATTTTTGGACATGACAGAAAAGAATGATTGAAAGATCAATTATTGCATATGGGTACTTCAAAGTGTCTCAGTTCAGATTTGTTCCACAATTTGCATCAGGGACACAGGTATGCGGGAGTCACTCACTGACACTAATTATGTTCATGTTTATCGTTTACAAAGCCTTTCACCAAAATATTTTTGGTATTATTACTGTTATGCGTGGCAATGTCTGTTGACACTTATGAAAACACCGTACAATTCAGCTGGTCCCCATTCTTGCACACGATTATATAATATAAGAAACAATGAATTGTAATGGAAATACAACTATAATAGCGCCACCAAACGCAGTTACTTCTCCTAGTGGTTAACAGTAACTAATTAGACATAAAAGCACATTATCAATCTTTTTTTAATCTTATTTTTGAAAATTTTGCCCTCAGATTGGGAACAGGTGCCAAACAATTGGATTAGGAAATATACAAACTTCTTATAGAGGAAAAATGATACTTAAAAATGGGCATAATACAACTTTTAATTAACTTCAATAATGATGCAAATAATTTAAGAAAAACCCATGTTTTGTAACTTACGATTTGCAAAACCCCATTCTTAGTAAACANGGGGGGGGGGGGGGGGGGGGGAGCATCAGTATCTCCTTTTATTTATTGTATAACCAACTGTTTTATGTGTATTTTTGTACATGAACCTTTTTTTACATTTACAGGTTTTCTAGAGCAAGGTCTGCTTGTAAGAGATGTGCCAAGGTTAACTAAAATGTACTTGAAGTCTAAAACGTTTGTGTTTGATATCATCACTCTACTACCCTTTGATATTTTGTACTTTATTCCGGCACTTAAATTTGGAACATATGTGAGATTTAATCGACTGGTGCGAATTTGGCGCCTGAAACAGTTTTTCCATATGGCCGAGACCCACACAAACTTTCCCAATATTATTCGCATTGCAAACCTGATCTTGTACATCATAATCATCATTCACTGGTTTGGATGCTTTTTCTTCCAAATAAGCTCCGAAATAGGCTTTGGGTCCGATCATTGGGTGTACCCGTCTCTTGACAATCCAGGCTATGAAAAGTTTTGGCAGCAGTATTCCACAAGCTTTTATTGGTCAACATTGACACTGACAACTATCGGCGATACCGAGTTACCCCATACCACAGAAGAGACTTGGTTTTGTACTGTGTGCTCACTCATTGGTGTACTGGTATTCGCTACCATTTTCGGTAACGTCGGTGCCATGATCAATCACATGGATGCCTTAAGGACTGAGTTCCAGAACAAGGTTGACAATGTTAAGACCTACATGGATCTAAGAGGTATTGGACCAGAGTTGCAGGAGCGTGTCATCAAGTGGTTTGATTACACATGGAACAACAAGCAATCGGTAGACGACAAAGAGGCGCTCATGTTTCTGCCTGAAAAGTTACGTGCTGAGATCTCAATCCATGTCCATATGAATACATTGAGAAGAGTGGCAATATTTCAGGATTGCGAGCCCGGACTTTTGGTCGAGCTGGTGTTGAAATTGAAGTTACAAGTGTACAGTCCAGGCGATTTCATTTGCAAAAAAGGTGACATAGGAAAGGAAATGTACATTATTAAACGTGGCAAACTGCAAGTAGTTTCGGATGACGGAACAAAAGTATTCGTCACCATGACAGATGGATCAGTATTTGGTGAGATAAGTGTGCTAAACATAGCTGGCAACAAGACTGGGAACCGAAGAACGGCAAGCGTAAAAACCGTGGGCTACTCTGATCTCTTCTGCCTCACTAAGAACGATCTGTGGCAAGCTCTGGAGGAATATCCTGAAGCCAAGAAGGCGCTCATGGCAAAGGGGAGGCAACTGCTGAGAAAGGACAAGCTTCTAGATGAAGAGATGGCACTAAGGGAGGAAAAGAGGCAGACTGGTATGATCACTAAGGTTGACATGCTGGTAGAAGCTGTCGAGGAGATTAAGCTTAATCTAGAGAAGCTGAACGACAAGATAGATAAGTCGCCAATGGGACTGAGACCTATAAACGTGTCTTTGTTGTCAGACAACGCAAGGTCTTCTTTGACATCATTGCATAACCCGGAAAAACACAAAATGCCATCCACAATTCAAGAGGAAGATGAGAAGTCAGATGGAAAGAAAGCAGCAAAGAAGGAGCCAGATGGAAAGGAACCAGTAAAGGAGACAGACAAAAAGGAACAAGTAAAGGAGACAGACAAAAAAGAACCAGAAATGAAAGAAGAAACAGAAGAAGCATCAAAAAAGATAACTCTTGTTAATGTTAAATCAAAACATGAGGAAAGTAAAGAGGCAAAGCCTGCAAATGCAACAAATACAATTGCAAATGATCAGCAGGCAAACAAATGATGATAAATCATAGCACAACTTGTGATGATATTGTAAAAGCATGCATGTGTTTTACAATTGTTGTGATGGAGAATTTCTTGTTTGCTATGGAGTGGTTTAAAAAGTGAACAGTTATAATTCAACATTTTTTTCATGCGGAGATTAGTGACTTAAAATATTGTTGAAAGTGAATCATGTTAGAATTGTTAAACTGATTCGAAAGAGTAGGATTGAAAGCCATGTCTAACCGTATTTGTTTTAATTGGATAAACTTAGCCCATTTTATAATATACATTTTACAATATGATGAACAGTATTAAGTTATAACATTTTACAACTATTCACATGTCAGAAAAGCGAATTTTAGCTCGAAGAAAACCCGAGGTATTGTCATAGCCAGCTCGTCTTCTGCCGTTTTCGTCAGAAAACTTTAATATTGGCCATAACTTTTGCATAAGAAGAGATAGCAACTTCATATTTGGCATGCATGTGTATCTCATGGAGCTGCACATTTTGAGTGGTGAAAGGTCAAGGTCATCCTTCAAGGTCAAAGGTCACAAAAACAAAATCCAGCACCTACAGCAGAGCGTTGGCACCCGATATGCGGTGCTCTTGTTAAATCAATATTGTCTTGTATTACCTGTTATAAGGTACCGGGTACCACTTGCTTATGTGTAAGCAACAGTACAAAGACAAATCTTAGTTCAAACACAGGCCATTCATGTTCCTGATTATTCGTTGAACAAATAGAAGAATTATTTATTTTATATGTTTGTCTTTTAACAATTCAATGCAAAATACTTTGTAAAGATTGCCATTTTTTATTGTATATATTAATTTAAGTTCTGAAGTTCTTTAGTTTAATATATGATTATAATAAAAGAAATCAAAATTTATGAAGCGATTAAGTATTTTAAAATAGTAGTATTTAAATGTCCAACTTTTGTGCGCTTGATATTAATAAGTTGTGTTCTAAAACCAAACGTTTTGATGTATGAATTGAAGGAAAATAAATTGTGTTTGTTGGTTATTTCTTGATTTTGTGTTATATTCAGTCTATTGTTAACAACTATTCCCACACCAATAACATTAACTTTAATCCCACTTAAAATTTAGTCCATGCATTTTTAATTAAACTTGTATTTATTCCATATTTGTCATTGCATCAAAAATCACAATTTATTTAAGCAATTTGTCAATGCATGAGCTAGTATATATTTTAATAAGAGACCTTCACATCTTTTTTTTTTTTAATTTGGCGTATCCTGTATTACAAATTTTGAATATCAGTAGATATGGTTTTTGTCAGAAAATGACTGATAATGCATATTTTGTTATCTTCTTTGTGAAATGAGGTTAGAAGCACTGAGCTAGTTGTAAAAATGGGTACATGTATAGGTAGTGAGCAGTACATAATTATCAAAATTATTTTTGTGAAAAATGTCATGTACTTCATCATCTAAGCAATATCTACTAATTTTTAGCTCAACTGAGCACTAAGTGTTCAAGGTGAGGTATTGTGGTCCGTCAGCATGTGTCATGCAGTGTCAATGTCAACTTGTAACCACTTTTAAGGCCATATTTTTCATCTACACTTGATGAAACTTGTTCATGTTATAGAAGCTCTCCTAAGTACACTCTGATAATGGTGAGCAATTGGGATACAGTGATGTTCGTTGTCTGTCCTTGATGTGTGTGTGTTTTAGAATAATGACACAGCTTTTTCTTTAAACGACATCTCCTGTACCGCTGGGAAGAATTTGTGTCGTGTTCTGAGAAAACTGGGCATAATGCATGTGCGTAAAGTGTCGTCCCAGATTAGCATGTGCAGTCCGCACAGGCTAATCAGGGACAACACTTTCCGCCTAAACTGGATTTTTGCAAAGAAGAGACATCATTTCAACGAAAAAATCCATAAAAGCGTAAATTGTCGTCCCTGATCAGCCTGTGCAGACTGCACAGGCTAATCTGGGATGACAATTTACGCACAAGCATTATGCCCAGTTTTCTCATAACACGACACATTTGACAAAACTTAATTCATTGGGTGGTCCTCTACAAATATGGTCAAATAGCCCAAAAAAGATTTTAAAATGAAAACTAAAATCTCCTCTGAAACTGGAAGGACCAGAGGTTTAATATTTGGTATTTAGTATTATATGTGGTCTTCAACAGAGTTTGTTCAAATTATTACCCCCACACACACACTTAAGGTGAAAACTGACCTCGCCCCAGGGGTCACCGGTTTTACATACTAACATAGTGAGTACCTTTTAAAAGCGTCTTGTCTGAAACTGTAAAGCCAAAAGGCTTTCATATTTGGTATAAAGCATCATCTAGATGTCATCTACACAGTTTGCACCTGGGGTCAACACTTGCCCCTCCCTGGCGGTCACCAGTTAACATATCCTCATGTTGGGAATACCTTACAAATCTTCGTCTTAAATTGCAAAGCCCCTATTCTTTCATATTTGGTATGTAATATCATCTAGAGGTCCTCTACAAAGCTTGCTCAAATTATGCTCCTGCGGTCAAAACTTGCCCCGTCCGGTGATCACCAGTTCTACGTAGACTTACCGTCATAACTCTTTTTTTCGGACAACCCCGTTTTTAGCCAAAATAAATATTTTTCGTGACTCTAAATTTTCGGACATAGTCCGGTACTGGTTTTATGTCCATAATTAAATGCAGTAAATATTTGGACAGTTTATTTTTCAATGCTATTTTACCAGAGTTCTGCCCTTTTGTGCTCATCTGTTGACACTTCAATCAATCGTTTTAACAAACGGATTATGGTCATAAAACCTGGCAGACTAATGCCTTAAGGCACAGGACAGTTACATCTGCGTTATTGCATAAATAACCATGTATACTGGTAATAGACAATGATTCCACCCAACAGCTTAAAGTGAAACATATATAAAAGTAATTTATACTATAGGATGCGGTAATTTACAACCGTGTGCAATTATTCGTTGAAACAGTTGACGCTATCCATATTGCATACCCGAATCTGATTGTCAATGCAAATCTTTTAGTGTCTCTAAATTTTCGAACACCTGTATTTTTGTCTCTTAATTTTCGGACACCTGAATTTTTGGTCTCTAAATTTGCAGACACATTTATTTTTTTATTATTAGGACATAAAACGATTAAGTGACTGAGTTAAGTTTCAAGTGACTATCAGTCTGTTGCAGCCTAAGACATGTTTACTTCGACAAAAACCTTACACCAAAATTTACTCCGAAAGAATAACATATGTGTGAAGTTTCAAGTGTATAACAGTTATAGAAACAGTGAAATGGATATGTTGCCCCTGTTTATCTTAACCAGAAATATCAGACTGCTCAACTTGGCTAGACAAGAAACCGTCGGAGACGGGTGATGCTCCCCAAAGGTTTTTTTTTCACAATATTGCACTATATATTCAGATAAAAGGAAACCCGCATGTCCTCAAGGTAGTTAAGCTTCCCATAAAGCTTCATTGAATTCCAGTCAGTAGTTGGGGAGAAATAGCCCGGACAAGAATTGAACTATATGTACAGTTTATAGAAAATTTCAAAGGGCCATAACTCTGTGAAAAATCATCTGACCATAACCGGCTGATAATATGCACATCTCCTGTTGGTAGTGAAGCTTCCCATAAAGTTTCATTGAATTCCTGTAATAGGTTGCTGAGGAATAGCTTGGACAAGAATTGCACTATATGTACAATTGAAAATTTCAAAGGGCCATTACTCTGTGAAAAATCATCCGACCAGAACCGGCTGATAATATGCACATCTCCTCTTGGTAGTGAAGCTTCTTATAAAGTTTCATTGAATTCCAGTCATTAGTTGCTGAGAAATAGCCCGGACAAGAATTGCACTATATGTACAGTTAATGGAAAATTTCAAAGGGCCATAACTTTGTGAAAAATCATCCGACCATAACCGGCTGATAATATGCACATCTCCTCTTGGTAGTGAAGCTTCCCATAAAGTTTCATTGAATTCCAGTCATTAGTTGCTGAGAAATAGCCCGGACAAGAATTGCACTATATGTACAGTTAATGGAAAATTTCAAAGGGCCATAACTCTGTGAAAAATCATCCGACCAGAACCGGCTGATAATATGCACATCTCCTCTTGGTAGTGAAGCTTCCCATAAAGTTTCATTGAATTCCGGTCATTAGTTGCTGAGAAATAGCCCGGACAAGAATTGCACTATATGTACAGTTAATGTAAAATTTCAAAGGGCCATAACTCTGTGAAAAATCATCCGACCAGAACCGGCTGATGATATGCACATCTCCTCTTGGTAGTAAAGCTTCCCATAAAGTTTCATTGAATTCCGGTCATTAGTTGCAGAGAAATAGCCCGGACAAAAATTGTGCACGGACGGACACAGGGACGCACGGATGGACGGGCGGACAGACGAAGCGGCGACTATATGCTCCCCCCCAAAATTTTTTGGGGGAGCATAAAAATTAACAAAGTTTTCATCTTACTAGTTTTACAACAAAACAAATATTAACAAGGCTCAATTTAACAAGTATAACATCAATAAACAAGAAATAAATAACAAGAAAAATACTTGTTCAAAGAGAAAAATGCAGAAACTGCATTAAAGCTGTATTTTCATGTTTCCAGTGAGGGTACATGTACATGTCCAGGTTGGAGAAAAAGTATGGAAGTTTGATATTCAGTGTGTAAAAGGGATGAATATATGAAAATTCCTTCCACTACATAATTCCGTCTACTTTTTGACTGCTTAAAGTATAAACATACAAGAGGTCCATGATGGCCCTAGGTTGCACAACTGAGTTCTACTAGAACTGTCACTGTTATGGTGCTAAAATCCAGAATATGACTTCGTCAACAGAATATAAACACAACTTAACAAACTTAAAGACAGGATTTCACAGTAATAAATCAAAGTAACATGTTTACAACAAAGAGTTTTTTCTTACTTAACGTTTCCTATATTGTCATACAAAGATAATTCAATTAATCACTGTCACTGTCAACTTATTTTATTATTTAATTTGCACGGCTTCCTATTGTCCATGTTTTTAATAAGTGAAGATGATGTTAACCTGAAGAGAACATTTTTGAGAAATATATTTTCAAAGTTATCTGAATATATAGTGAAACTGGACAATATGTCAATAATCAGTAAAATAGTTTATTGAAACAGAAAAGTGTTGTGCATTTAAATACAGTGCTCTAGCGAGGTATTAAAAAAAGTTTGAACAAATGTCACACAGCTCATGAAAACTTGGGGACATTTTCTATATTATTGAGACACAAACTATTAACCTCAATTATATTTTTCATTTTATATGTTCCGCTTTTGTGTATTAAACAAATAAGAAATCCCATACAACACTTTTATAATTTATATTCATACACAAGCAAACTAAACTCTTTTAGCTCAAAATGTAACAAAGAATTTCTGAGATTCTTGTTCAATAGGTTGACACTTTTTAATTTCTGTTAAAGAACTTCCTAAATTTCAACTTCATTGATATGGCTGCAAATACAACCAACTTATTTTTATTGTTAGCTTCTGGCTTTTTAAAGTTTTTTTTCGTTTGCGAGAATACATTCTCATAAGTTCGCAATACAAACTGTTACGTTCAGCATAGAGAAATCTAATGTTCGTCCCCGAATTTTTTTCGCATTTTTTTTATTCATCCATATGATTTGATGTGCGACATATATCGCCACTAGACCAAGTTTTGGGTGACATTTGCAAAAAGTATGCGATCAAATCGCAATTTCATGGCCTATCATGAACACTGAAATAATACACATTGGCAAATATTGGAATGGCGATTTTACTGTTTAATGGCAATGATTCAATTGTATATTCAAATAGTTTAGAAATTGCATATTATTTTGTAATGCATCCATTAGATTATAACCAAATGTTCAAAGTTTACTAGTAAATTCATATTCCTTAAATTAATTTTTGTATTGAAGCAATTTTGTAAATGACCATTCCCAGATAATTCCTGCTACATGTAAGTTTGTTTAAAATCAACCAAAAGGTTTCAGAGTTCATGTTTAAACAAGATGACGGACGCTGGACAGTCAATGACCTCAATATCTCACCCTTGAGCACTGAAGAGCTCAGGTGTGCTAAAAAGCTGTGGTATTAAAAAATATGATCGCTGAAGATAATTAAAAAAATTATGGTATTAAATTGTCAGTGAAATCACAAGGTAATAAGCACAACACAGATATCAAGTTCTTCTGTTACTATTACATCACAAAGGTTTGTCATGGATCTAATAACGCGTCTATCAGATCGCCCTTTTTTTTCAGAACGCGTACCACCCTATTTCTGTCCATGCCAGTCTGTTCCATCATGACAGCAATGTCTCTTTGGTCCACATCATCTTCATTCTCAGCTGCCTCCCCAAACACTTGATACACTGCCTTGTTTTTCACGGTTTCCATAATATTTTCTCGACTCAAAATCTTTCCTTTGTGAATGACTTTCAGATTCTCTAGAGGAATGTGAAGGGAATGTGCAAAATATTTATATAATGCTTCGCCTGTCCATGACAATTGAACTTTGAGTGAATGTTTGTCTTTATTATATTTTACAATTATCAAAGCCAATGATTCTCCTTCTAATACGACTGGAACATCAGTGTAATACTCGTTTTCACGGAGATAGCACTTTCCACCTGGGTTAGTTGCCACTGGACCTTTGTTTTTGTTTTTAACTGCTAATGAGAAGTTTACCAAAGGCGGGTGATGGTAGCTTGCAGTTGAAGAACTCTCTTGGTCATCTGTATGAAAGAAAATCAGCTTCACATTGTGGACAATTGTTTTCTTGATAGATCATATTATAGGTTTCACTTATGAATTAGTAACTTACACAGGTACTTGAAAATATTTTTTTTGGTCCTTATATATATAATAAAAGAAAATGTATCCAACGATGATTTCACAGGTGTATTTAATAACGCTATGCAACAGCATGAAAGATCGAATAATGCACACAATTAATGTCGTTCAGCAGGAAGCATCAATCTATGATTAAACACCGTTTATTTGATGAAAATCCATCAAGTATGCCCAAAACAGCTTAACCCTTTGAGCGCTGGAACTGAATTTTGAAGGCCTTTGCAAACAGTTTGGATCCAGATGAGACGCCACAGAACGTGGCATCTCATCAGGATCCAAACTGTTTGCTATTCTGATAGTGGTCTTAGAAAAAAAATCGAAGAAAATGCTAATTTTAGAAATTCAGCAGACGACATTTTAGCAGACGACAAATTTCCCAGCATGCAAAGGGTTAAAGTTTCACAAATATGACCCCAAAATCGCAGTGTGTAATTCTCGACGTCCAACTGTCAGTTATGACAGTCCACGAATTTCAGTCGTTTTTTCATTGGTTGAAAATAATATTGGTAAACTTGTTCTATAATTTACGACTCATTCAACCAATCGATAACAAGATAAAATTTAGCGCGTTCCAACAATAACATGTATACTGTTTGAACTTATAACATAATATTTGGTGTATTTTCTACTTTTTCTGAGTATTTTTGTTCTGCAGTTACTCAAGAACGATGTATTTCGAAGAAAAATTTAGTTACTGAAAAACGTATGTGCAGTTTATACCGGAGTTCTTGTTTAATTGTGAAAAATTGACCAAAAATCGCCTTCCGTCATAACTGACATTTGGACGTCGAGAATTACACACTTCGATTTGGGGTTCATATTTGTGAAACTTCAAGCTGTTTTGGACATACTTGGTGGATTTTCATCAAATAAACGGTGTTTAATCATATATTGATGCTTCCTGCTGACAACCACAATGACATTTATGTGCATTATTCGATCTTTCATGCTGTTGCATAGCGTTATTAAACACACCTGTGAAATCATCTTTGGATACCTTTTCTTTTATTATATATAAGGACAAAAAAAAAAGTACCTGTGGTAACTTAAAAGTATAAATAATAATATCATAATGAATTACACCATTGAACTGTAATTAATTTTGATGTTGCTTTTTATATTTTAAGTTTTTTCTGACGTTTTTTTAAAAACTGTGTGCCCAAACATAACAGGCTATGAGGCAGTACTTTTTTTATGGTAATCATTTATTAACATAAGTCCACCCAGATTTATGTTCAGTAAGTTTTTACAACTAAAACTATTTAGACCTCGATATCCGTTAAGAATCAGTACCATATCATTGGCTATAAAGGATCAATATTCAAAAACAAAAATCACATTACCAGTCATTTTGTTCCTATTGTATTTGAGTGTACTGTTCAATTTATCTTGTTGGCACATCCAGAAAACAAACAAGAGTGCCAACTTGTCACAAATTAACCCTGTTCTATGGTGCGTGTGACTGGCCCCAAAATGCAATCCAAAGCTAGGTCTGCATGTAAGCCATCAATAACCAAACACATAATTTCTATGTAAAATAATTCAAGTTACCATTATTTAGTGGAAACCCTTGTTCTGTTAACAGTATCAGTGACGTTGACCTTGCCCCAACTGGTCCCAAATGGAAACCCAAGCTAGGTATGCATGTCTACCTGAACACAACATTTCAGTACCATACCTACATCAAAACTCAAGTAAAGGATACCCCAGTTTTCAAAATATGCGCCGGACAATATTTTAGTAAAAATTAACAAAGAGCAATAACTCTTAAAATATGACAGCAAGAGTTATGGTTCTTGAGAAATGCACATTATCTCCATTAGATCTACCTACCAATGAAGCTTGAAGTTCATACCTCTTTCAGTTTTCGAAATAGACTTTGGACAAAATATAAGTATTGAAAATAAAAAATGGTAATAACTCTAAAAAAAAATATGGGAGCAAGAGTTATGGCTCTTGTGCACTGCACTACCTGAATAAGATCTATTTCAACGAAGTTTAAAGTTGATACCTTTTTTAGTTTTCCAGATATGCTCTGAGCAAAATTTACTCATAAAAATAAATAAAGGGCCTGTATCCCGGTACTCTTTATATAGTATAAAAGCAAGAGTAATGTCTCTTTGGCACTGTACTTCCCACCATGAGATCTAGCTACCTGTCTACCTGTGAAGTTTGAAGTTGATACCTCTAAAAATGATCAAGATATTGCACCGTCAAAAATTACAAGGCCTAGACAGACAACCTGAACCACTATACCGCCTTACTACTTTTTTGTGCTGGGTGAGAGGAGGAGGGACAAAAAATAGGGTCAGTCAGGCTAGTGGTAACAAACAACATTTTTAGGCCTTGTTGAATTAATATTGTAATTATTTTTGCATACCAAATATATTTTTGTCTGGTTGTGTGCTCTTTTCCACTGGAATTTGCTGTGCCACATTTATTTGGCTACATACTGTCTTGTGCACAGGCCAGTCTTGGGTCTGACATTCCCTGGAACTAAAAAAGATTAATTTAAATGTTTGATGGCAATCACTTATCAGTTGCAAACAAGAATTGTGTTTGAGAAACACAATGCCCCCTACTGCACTTTGAAGCCACACAGCAGCTATATCCCAAATGAAAACATCATGATAAAGTTACGGTCCATTGATATTTGACAAAGTTACGAGCCTTGGACAGTATCTGAAAGCGTTTTGGAAAAAATACCGGAAGTGTTATTTTAAAGAAAGTCCTAAGTCCAAGGCATGTAACTTTGTCAAAAATCAATGAACCGGAACGAAACTCAAACTTTATCTGTAAGTCATGTAGGTAGACTCACACACCAAAAATCAGCTGAATTTCTGAAAGCATTTCATAAAAACCCTCCAGAAAACGGTTATTATAGAGATTATTTCTTAGTCCAAGGCCCGTAACATCGGCAAAACTCAATGGAATGTAACAAACTCACACTTCATCTGTAAGTCATTTAGGTTGACTCACACACCAAAAATCAGCGCAATATCTGAAAGCATTGAGTCTCCAGAAAACGGTTATTATAGCTCGATTGGTCATTGTCGGTTTGGGTACTATTTTTATGTACCCCGGGTACTCTTAAGTATACTAAAATGTACCCCGGAAATGGTAAATATACTAAAACGCACCTGGGAATTCTAGCGCTAAATTGGTCGTTGTCGGCTTTTTTTTCAAATTAATCATTTTCATATTTATGTCAATATTCTGTAAAATGGCCTCTATATTTTCGACACACATACTCAAAAAAGCATGTTGAGGCAGGTTTTGTTCAAAGAAAAATTGGTTTCGTATTCCGTATCACTTTTTAAGATATCGGCTTTTGGGCGGGAATAAAACTCGGGTACAGTCTAAATTGGCCGGGTACGAGTTAGTATATTTAGCGTACCCGGGGTACATGTAAGTATACTTAAGAGTACCCGAGTTACATTTAAGTAGTACCCGAGCCGACAATGACCAATCGAGCGTTATTATATAGAACATTTCTAAGTCTAACACCCATAACTTCACCAAAAATCAATGGACCAGAACGCAAGTCACACTTCATCTGTAGGTCATGTATGTAGACTCACATACCAAAAACCAGCTTTATATCTGAAAGGGTTGCATAAACAAACCTCCGGAAAACGGTTATTATCGAGAAATTTTCTAAGTCCAAGGCCCTGAATTTCGCCAAATATTATTGGACTGGAGCGAATTTCACACTTCATCTGTAGGTCATGTAGGTAGACTCACATACCAAAAATCAGCTCACTATCTGAAAGCATTGGGTTAAAAACCTCCAGAAAGTTGAATGATGGACAGAAGGTTTGACAGACAGATTGATGCTTCCTGCTGACAACCACAACGACATTTGTGTGCATTATTCGATCTTTCATGCTGTTGCATAGCGTTATTAAATACACCTGTGAAATCATCGTTGGATACCTTTTCTTTTATTATATATATAAGGACAACAAAAATATTTTCAAGTACCTGTGGTTTTATATTTGGACTCTTTCTTTCAATTCGGGGACTCATAGATTTGCAAGTTTTCAAGTCCCAGGACTCAGATGAGAATTTTTTTTTAAATATCACTGAAAGACACTCATCAAATATTGCATTGACGATCGGATACCAGTATTCAATGTGTATATAGCGTCAATAGTTTCAACGAACAATAGCACGTGCTTGTAAATTATCACGCTGTATAGTATAAATTACTTTTATGTATGTTTAACTTTTAATAAGCTGATGGGTGAAACCATTGTCTATTATCATTATACATAGTTATCTACCCAATAACTCAAATGTAATGGTACATTGCATTAGGCATTCGTCTGCCAAGTTTTATGACATTTATCCGGTTGTAAAAACGCATGATAAAAGTGTCACCAGATAGAGTTGAAAAATAAAGTCTCCGCAAACTTAGAGTCATTAATTTTGGACAAAAACCTGTATGTCAGAAAATTTAGAGTCACGAAAAATAATTATTTTGACGAAAAACGGGGGTGTCCGAAAATTTAGAGTGTCCGAAAACTTACAGTTATTAGAGTAATTAGTTACTACGACAATAGAACACATACCAATATAAAACATGTTTGCACCTAGTGCATCTTTTCATGACGTTCAGCTGAGTTTTACATACATGGCAACAAGTTGGCCCTTCGATCCCGTTTGACATGATAATAAATAGTTATTTATTTGTTGTTGTTGTTATATCATATTTCGGCGTCGTTGTCGACTTTGGCCTTTATACGACTCATCTTGTCGTTTCCGTCCCGGTATTCTTAATTATAAATCTCGGTTATTGTACAAATACAAGTACATTTTTATAGCGCAAACATTATTTAACAATATCAGGGGCGTCAGAAGTAAATTGATATTGGGGCGGCGGAGGTTGTGCGTAAGGGAGGGGGTATCCCCCTCCCGTTGGTGAGGGTCCGGGGAAACTCCCCCTGATTTTTTTTTCAAATTTTAGCATCAAATAATGCGTTTTTATGCCTGATACCTGACCGTATACACGTCTATTGCAGGCATATTCTGAATGACAAAAGTTGTGACAGACAGACAGACGATGGAGAAATGATCTCTATATGTCGCAGCTACTTCGTAGCAGGCGACACAGCAATAGGGATCATGTAACGTCAATACTGATTAAACATATGCTAAAAGTCAAATTAAGATGCTAGTATAAAGTTTATTTGATGTTCTTATATAAATGTATGTACAGTAACACTATTACCATATCGCATGAAACATACAACTTTAATATCACAGGACAATCAAATGTGAACGCTATCGCAATCAATTATGGTAATTTGTCTATATAGTTTTTTTGTTTTGTTTTTTTAATTTCACACTGACCGGCAACCATACAGGTATCACAAGGTCATTTTTACATTGAATACTGAACACTGGCCGGCAACCATATAGGTACCACAAGGTATGCCAAATATCAAGTTGCTATCTCAATATTGCAAAAGTTATGGCCAAAGTTTTTGGACGGACGGACGCACAGACTGACAGACAGACTGACGGACTGACGGACAGTTCAACTGCTATATGCCACCTTACCGGGGCATACAAAAAAGAAAAGGCTTAGATCATACTGACAATCAAAGATTCTTATGTTAAATTACTCAATAATAAAGGGATTATTATATTCAATTGCGCTGTTCACAGTTCTATAACTTAAAAAGCTCAATTGTCATAGAAAACGCAAAACATATGCGTTTAGATTTAAATTGAAATTCGCTCTGCGTGCAATGCGATAGTATGATGGCGACAATGCGATAGTACGATGGCGACAATGCGATAGTACGATGGCGACAAATGCGATAGTACGATGGCGACAGTACGATGACGACAGTGCGACAATACGATTGCGATAGTACGGTGCCGACAATGCAATAATACGATGAGGACAGTACAACAACGCGATAGTACGATGGCGCCATCGTACTATCGCGTTATCGTACTGTCGTCATCGTATTATCGCATTGTCGCCATCGTACTATCGCACTGTAGCCATCTTATTGTCGCACTGTCGCATTGTCGTCATCGTACTGTCGCATTGTCGTCTATCGCCTTCCTGTACACATGCGCACATCGTATTTTATCCTAATGGTATTCCGTTCCGTGGTGAGAAAATTTCTATGGAGAAGAGCAAATGAGGGCGATACCAGGATGATGATAACTCGACAACACGACAATACGATGCCCACACTGCGACAGTACGATGGTGAAAACACGACATTATATCGCGTTATCATCTTATTATACCTGGTAGTCTTAATATCGTGTCTTTTGTATCATTCTTTCGCGTTAGAATCCTCGTACTGTCGCGCTATCGACATCCTACTATCGCGAAAGTGTCATCGTACTTTCGATTTTCTATTTTAAAATTAATCAAAGTATAGGTGATGGAATTAACGGGTTTTCGTACGTTTGGGAGGATCCGTCGAAACTTTTGAAAAGTTGTATGGGATATCAAACGGTATTTACTGTCGAATGAGTGTTTTATCTGATAAATCAGAATTTCTCTAGAAAATTAATAATTATTTAAAAAAACAAAACACAAAATTTTGTTATTTTATACCAGTATTACAATCAAAGTCAGAGTTTTACTAGTCATAGTATTGCTTGTTATTTGCAATTACCGGTTATTATTTATGAACAAATGTATGATATAGGTTTACGTATAAACAGACATATAAATTATATGTTCGATCAGTACATTTAAGTAAGTTTTTTTTTTTATAAATGTTATTATCTAGACTGTTAAATTCAAGTTGGTCAACAGCAAACGATGATAGTGGCTTGGTTTGGACACGTCACGCACGACTCTCTGTGCAAGACTGTTCTACAGGGCACGCTAGAGGGAGGTAGACGTCGAGACCGTCAGAGAAAAAAAACTGCATTGACAATGTAAAAGAGTGGACATCCCTTCCCATGGATGAATTACTCTTAGCAGCACACACCAGACCTGACTGGAAGAGGATTTCTGTATCTTCATCCCTCATTTCACCCCAACGGCAAAACAGGTCAAGGGATTGATGATGATGTTACCATCTATTCGTAGTATGTAATGTAGCCGCCAACACGTGCAAAACGAGGATAATTTCAATTAAGTGTATAAGGGAGGCTACTGCAACACATGTTATATTTAATTTTGCACAATAGCCTCCCTTATTGTGCGTTCTCTTTTATTACCATTTGTTCTCCGTCATCCACATGTTTTAACTATAATAATATGTATTTATGACTTGTTGTACCATTAGAGTTTTACTCTTTTTTTTTCAAATTTAATGTATTAAGTCTTAAAGGCAAATGGATTAACGTTATATCATGTAATTATCAACTGGAAAATACCGTTAGGGCCATCGTGGTTACACATTAAAATCCAGAGGGCGACGATGCGATAGTGCGATGTGATGGCGACAATACGATAGAACGATGGCGACAATGCGATAGTACGATGGCGACAATGCGATTATACGATGACGACAGTACGATAACGCGATAGTACGACGGCGACAATGCGATGATACGATGGCGACAATACGATAGTGCGATAATACGATGACGACAGTGTGACAATACGATGACGACAGTGCGACAATACGATGGCGACAGTGCGATAGTACGATGGCGACAATGCGATAATATGATGACGACAGTACGATAACGCGATAGTACGATGGCGACAATGCGATGATTCTCGCGCGACAGTACGATATGACTATCGCATTGTCGCCATCGTACTATCGCTTTGTCGCCATTGTTTTTTCGCGTTGTCGCCATCTTACTATCGCGTTATCGTACTGTCGTCATCGTATTATCGCATTGTCGCCATCGTACTATCGTGTGTTTTTTTGTTTAAAGTTATGTATGGATTTTCTGTCGGTACATCCGTTGATTCGCCGAGGATTACAGGCATTCTTAGTTCTAATATAATAAAATGGAGTTACATACACGTAGTTCTTTGTCCCTTTCTTCAGCTAACGAGCAGTTGTATTTATTGAATAGAATTTACATTTTAGCAGCCGTTTGAAGATCAACAGTAAAGAATGGAACATGTTTTCATAATCTGCTCTATTGCGACTTTTGGACGTAAGTTCATAGTTTTCATGAGCATGTAATTGTGTTCATTTAAAACTTGTTACCATGTCCGATTTTTTTTATCGAAGATGCAATACATACTTAATAAACTGATTATTATGTATACATGTATCAAGCTAGATATTTATTTTAATGTGAATACGGCTGAAAAAAGTGCAATATCACAAAAAGGTGTGGTCAAGGGGCGCACGATAAAACAATGGCATGCAGTCGATCTGGAGAAGCAAAATATCGTCTGTGTTAACCCTTTGAGCGCTGGAACCGGATTTTGAAGGCCTTTGCAAACAGTTTGGATCCAGATGAGACGCCACAGAACGTGGCGTCTCATCAGGATCCAAACTGTTTGCTATTCTGATAGTGGTCTTTGAAAAAAAGTGAAGAAAATGTTGATTTTAGAAATTCAGCAGACAACATTTAGCAGACGACAAATTTCCCAGCATGCAAATCAACATTATGTTGGTGTCGCGCACCAAGAGATTTTGGGTCAACAATTTAGATAATACAAAGTAATTTATCAACACTAGTTTATACGATATGAAGTCTTTCCAGTGTTTAATTGAGCGTTTAGTCAATGGCTATAAACTAATGACTATGTGGCGAACAAGGTCACCCTACTAAACAATCGATGCGACTAGTGTGTAAACCTTCAGCAAACGTCATATTAATTGTTAGAGTAATCAAGAGTAAAATTGAATAATCGCGACTCCCTTAACAGCTATTGACATATTAGGTCGTAAAACTTCAGGTGCGATGGGTCAAACATTGATCGCTCGAGCGTCTCAGTGTGTCGGTGTTTATAACGCGTAAATTGTTTACCTTAGACTGACAAGGATGACTGACCGTGTTAATAGTATATTTTAGGAAAAAGTGAAAAAAATCTGTGCTTTTTTTTGGGGTTACATCTTAATGTGTGTTTTCCCGATCGGATTTAAAAAGTGCTATTAAAGCGGCCCGCAATTTACCGGGTACAATGACGGATTCGGGATCCGAAGATGAGACGGCGTGGGATAGTTTCCGGGTACGAGATGAGGAGGAAATGGAGTTCTTCACTGAACTTGCTTTGCACGAGACAGAAAGATGGATTCAGGTAAATCGGTAGATCTGCAGCAGTAACACGCCCAATTGTGTCGTTTGAACACCCAATATGGTACTACGATTCTGGGAATTTAAATGATAAATTCGTTATAAATGTTTTCTACCCCTTTTTTATCATTTCTGCACGAACCGTTTGGGCTACCATTTGGGCACGTGTCTGATGATACTGAGGCCTTCTACCGTAATGATATTGGCTGTACATTTATATTTCATAAAACAACTTCTGGAAACCTTGTTTATTTAAGAAATGTCATCTTTGGTGAACAAAAAATATGATACCCACAGCAAATTGTAAAGTGTAAACATATACTTCTTGATGCACTCTGTTTTACTGCATGTTATGCCTAACTTTGGCAATCTATTGTCAACACAACCTTTTCAACATGTCTAAGGCAAACTATTGTCAAGACAACCATTTCAATAAAGGCTTCATTGTAAAATATGTGTGTCATGTCTGTAGGCTGTTTTGAATATTTTGACAGTACCTACAGTTTAACAACCCCTGTTTATCCTGTACAATTCGAAATTTCCACATCATTCTGCCGGGGTCAAAAATGAGAGGTAAAACCCAAATTGCAATGTCAATATTCAACACCTTCAAGTGTGTACATGTTATGGTCACGCACATCATATGCGTTATTGAATAAAATACATTCATTAAGCCACTGGCTGAAGTAGAGTACATTTGAGTCTCGCTCTGTGACAAGGAGGTTAAATGCATGTGCGATAAGTGTCGTCCCAGAATAGCCTGTGCAGTCTGCACAGTCTATCAGGGACGACACTTTCTGCTTTTATGATATTTTTCGTTTAAAAAAAGTCTCTTCTTAGCAAAAATCTTGTTAAGGCGGAAAGTGTAGTCCCTGATTAGCCTGTCCGGACTGCAGAGCCTAATCTGCGATGACACTTTACGCACATGAATTAAACCTGGTTGTCACAGAGCGAGTCTCATTTGTGTTCAGCCATTTCTGATCTATCTAACTGTCAGCATTTTAATCTGAGATAATTGAAAACATGTATACTTCCTTTATCAGTTGTGCTGAACATTGTTACACATTACACGTAAAATGATAAATATTATCAAGTGCTTATGCTTTTGTGATATGATAATTATTTATGAATAAAACAAATAAATAATGAGCGATAATTTTGTGAAGTGCTGATTTACTTTGAAGAATATTCATATTGCTTCGAGTGAATCTCCTGAAACTCTTGTTACATTAAATAATAAACCTGTTTTTATGCCCCCGGTAGGGTGGCATATAGCAGTTGAACTTTCAGTCTGTCTGTCCGTCCGTCCGAAAACTTTAAAATTGGTCATAACTTGTGCAATATTGAAGATAGCAACTTGATATTTGGCATGCATTGAGCTGCACATTTTGAGTGGTGAAAGGCCAAGGTCATCCTTCAAGGTCAAAGGTCAAAAAACAAAATCCAAGGGAAGTAACAAGCTTTAAAGGGAGATAATTTCTATATCTGCCATATGATAAATAGAAAATGTATTTCAAAGCGGCGCAGTTGGGGGCATTGTGTCTGACAAACACATCTCTTGTTATAGTATAAATTGTTTTGGTAGTTTTAACTTAAACTTTGGAACATTTCAAATAGGCCTGAACCTCTCAATACTTGTAATACCGAGGGTCTAAAAATGGATTTCACTTACTAGGGCCTCGGACTTTCAAATTGTGTAAAATCTGAATATATATTAATTATGGTTTTATATAGTGATCTGTAAAATTTGACATGCTACATTTGGAAAAAATGAACTCTGAGCATAAAAGTTCTAAAATGTACAATCATCTGTGGATAATTATTGTTATTTTGAAATCCTGATGTATGTTTTCCTAAAGACTGTTGTTTGGGTTCAGATTCTAATTCTTAAGTGCTTAAGATGATTAAAGTAGGATTAAGTTCTTTACCTAATAGTCACTGGTATTTAATTGTGTAAGATTGAAATCTACCCAGACATTGAATCATTTACTACATAAACTGTCATTAAATGCATAGTGTCTGCATACTATTAAGCATTTAAGTTTTCACAACCACCATTCAGCCTACTGGTAATGGGTGTTAATGATATCCCAAGGGTTACCCTTTAATTACCCCCAAGATGTAAGGCTGCATAATATGCTGGCTATCTGATTTAACCATTTTTATTTTGCTGAATACTTTCAATTGCCAATAATTCAGCCATTGAATTCTTTAGTCTGTTAAATTTAAACTGAAACAGAAAAGCTGTATATTATAAGTGGTCAATTTGGCATGGGCATTTAAAACTGTTTTATTCAGTATTATTCCCCACATTTATACTTTAACTTTCCCAGATTGACTTACATTTGTTTTAGTATGATATTGGATATATTTCTAACATCAAAGTTTAAAACTGAAGTCTATTTGAGTTTTATATACAATTTCAGACATCAAACAAATTGCTAAACAATTATGTGATTNATTTTTTTTCAAAGAATACTATCAGAATAGCAAACAGTTTGGATCCTGATGAGACGCCACGTTCTGTGGCGTCTCATCTGGATCCAAACTGTTTGCAAAGGCCTTCAAAATCCGGTTCCAGCGCTCAAAGGGTTAAAGGCACCAAGAAAATATCAATAACCTTTACCAAATAAAACAACAACAAATACTTTTTTGTCATATAAGATTTATACAGAAAGCCATTGTAATGTGTGTACAGTTAAGTACAATTAAGTAATGTTCCCATTTTTTATTATTATTTGAAGGTCATTAATGATAATGGTAACTCCTAACTGATTACTGATAACATTTATCAATTCGTGGAAGTAATTGCAATTATTATTAACTTTCAAATTTAAACTGAAATTTTACTCATACAACAGTACAGCTATGATTAATAATGCATCAGGAATTTTAGGACTTGTTCATTTATTTTCATATTTTGGGAAAATGTCATTAAAGGCATCTTCTAATGATATTATAATGAGTTAAATTTTTCTTTCAAAAGTTGCCATATTGCCAAATTTAGATTTTAAATATAAATATTAAATTTTTACCTTTCAATAAAGAACTATTTTAGAAAGTACATAATAACACACGTGTATAATTTTGCGATTTAACAAGAATTATCAAAATGTTTTTGTTTATTTACATATCTTGATACACAAATCAACATAGAAATAGATTTCTTACTTTGAAACTTTTTGATTACATGTTAAGTACATGATTGTATACTGTTGAATACAAATTTTATATTAGGCAGCAACAAATTGATCAGTTGTTTGACAGAATTTGGCTCCACACAATTGGAATGAGCGATCGCAATAAACAATAAAATATTTTTATTCCACTTTTAATATCATCAGAGGCAAGCGAAAAGCTCAGAGTGAAAAACAAAATCTATCAAACGTTTCTGCTTTAAAAGCTTTATATATTGGTTAACATTTCTTCTTCATATAATCGGGCCCATTTTTGTATAAGACTTGTGCTATTAATTGTTGTATAACCTACAATTGACTTGTTTTTATGTTCATCTCTCCCATTTTGGGAATGGGGTGGGAGCCCTTGGGATTGGGAAAAATCACGTTGTTTTGACTAATATTAAAGAAATTGTTGTATTTTATTTTTTGCTAACAAATGCTTTAAAATTGAGAATAATTGTTTTCAATATTATATTTACTTATGTTCAACCCATACAGCTGCATAAAGAAATATACTATATGTTGCATTGTATTTTCATATTTTTTCTACATTTTTTGGAAACCTTCAATTTGGAATTTTAGGCAGACATTTGGGGAAAATATATACTTTTTGACATTATAAGTTGAACCTTAGTAAACACAGTATCAAAAATACTTTTATTCCCAATTTTAAACTAATATTTGTAAGCAAAAAACAACAACACCATTTTTTCAATTTAAGTAAAAAACAACACAATTTTCCCAATCAACAGGTGCTCAAAATGGTGAGAAAAACACAACAACATGTATATTCTCTAAATGGCCCATTTTCCACGTACAAAATTCATTAACCTAGCTTATGTACTTTTTGAGATGTCCTAGTATCCAGACTTAAGTTTTCATCTATTTCTTTAACCATAGCAACACCAATTTTTGTCTGACAAGAAACTGAAAGAAAGTGCATATTCCCCATATGGCAAAATATGCACTACTGAGTTCATCAACCTAGCTAAAGTACTTTTTGAGTCCTTTTAATGTTAAAAAAAAGGTGAGCACATAAGAGTTATTGGTGTTAGAGGTTGAATTGGTGTAGTGAATATGGTGTCTGCCCAGTGATCAGGAGGTCCCCGTTTTGATCCCCTCTCTGGCAGCGTTCTCAAGATCTTCCTCAAAGACAAATAGTACTGATTCTAACCAAGAAACAGACTATAAGTGTCTCAATACGCATTGGGCTTTCACTGTAATAGAGCTTAAATAAATAGGTCTAAACTGTTTGTTTACAACAAAGAAGTAACATGACTTTATTTTCTGATACATGTTTTAACATTCTATAAATGAATGGCCCAAAACACTTAACAAGACCAATGGTTTTCCATGTTTCAAGTATAACATGAACACTGTGAAAAATTTGAGTCCAGATATTGTTTACACAAATTAATGATATCCTATGCACCAAATGTGGCCAATACAGGGCAATAACAGTGCTGGGTCTTTGATAATGGGGGTGTCCTATTTCCAATTAGCCTCTGATAAAGGAGTTGGTTTATCAAGAAAATTGTGTCCTGGACCTTGCTACAGTGATGGTACTTGATTTGGTTCACAGGTAAATGGGAAGTTATGGGAAGATAAAAAGATACAGCACCATTTGTTCACCGATGGACATTGTATGTACATGTCACATTGTGTTTATTCTGATAGCAAAATCTGAGAAAACTGCTTGTTACTGGACTGCCAAAGTGACTTGTGTCAGTATTGAACTGTAACTTTTTAGTTAATCTGACAGACATTGTCTTTGATTCTCTGTGGATTTATTTCAGAAAGAAGCAATATAATTATGCTCCCTCTTAAATGTTTCATAGTTAAATGAAATAACATGAAGTTCCAATGTGAAGGTCAGACTTACATTAGGACAAAATGAGTGAAGCATGCACAAACGGGCTCACAATATAAAGTCAAAGGTAAAAATTCTGTTAAGGCGGATAGTGTCGTCCCTTATAAGCCTGTGCTGACTGCAATCTGGGACGACAATTTACACACATGCATTTAACCCTTTGAGCGCTGGAACCGGATTCTGAAGGCCTTTGCAAACAGTTTGGATCCAGATGAGACGCCACAGAACGTGGCGTCTCATCAGGATCCAAACTGTTTGCTATTCTGATAGCGGTCTTTGAAAAAAAGTGAAGAAAATGTTGATTTTAGAAATTCAGCAGACGTCATTTTAGCAGACAACAAATTTCCCAACATGCAAAGGGTTAACCCCTTTTTTCACAGAGTGCGGCTCATTTATACCAAGTGACCGGCAGAGAATTGATCAGTGAGTAAGATATGCTTTTTAAGCTTTAAAATCTGACTTATATGCATACAACAAATTCATTTGTAAGTAGGATATGAAATTGGCTTCTCAATATTTATAAAAGCCACATAATTCATTTAAAAGTGTAAAATTAACACTCTCTTTTCATGCTGATTTGAAATTTAATATTTTGACGCCCCTAAAAAAACCACGACATCCAGATTTTGCATGAAAATATTTGATAATAATGTTTATTTTAGTGGATGCCTTATTTTTGTATAGCAATTGATAATTGAACAAAAACATGCACACTCAAAAACCTTACCGATTACCGTTCGTACAATTTTAGGTCAAGAGGAATAAGCAAAAGAGAAAAATAAAAATTAGTTGTAAAAAATGGTCCCAATATCCCCACACAATGACCAGTGATTACGTCATTAACACAGACATTTACACACAGGTTTGTCTGACCCAACTTTCAACCTGTCACCCTGTGGGTACGAGTAGGACATACTGATCTGGTCATTACCTGTGTCCAGTCTGAAACATGAAGGTCCTTATTATAGGTTTAATCAAGGCCTCTTGTGTTTTGTCTCAAATTGAGTAAACTACCTTTGGTACATTGTGCTTAGCTATTGTGTGTTTTTTGCAATAATTTTTTAGTATTTATTTTTCTACAATTTTAAAGCAAATTATCTTAACAATGAGCAGTGCCATGGAAAACCAGGTTTGATGCATGTGAAAGTTTTGTCCCAGATTAGCCTATGCAGTCGGCACAGGCTTATCAGGGACTGCACTTTCTGCTTTAATGGAATTTTTCATTTAAAGGAAGTCTCTTTTTAATGAAAATCTAGTCTAGGTGGAAAGTGTCTTCCGTTATAATCCTGTGTTGACTGCACAGGCTTATCTGGGACAATACTTCATGCACATTCATTAAGCCCAGTTTTCCCAGTTTTAACTTGGGCATAAAGCCATCATATTCAGGATTGTTCAGTTCAGGGTGAGTTGATAGTTTTATAATTCATTAAAGCATCAACAAACACAACAACAAATATAATTGTGCAACAAATGGATGAATTTTTTAGCAATACATTATTTTGAAAACAATCAAAAAGCTAAAACCTTCATGTGTAATTATGAAATTATCTTTTTGGTTAACACAATAGTAGTAACTTTTAAGTATAAACCACACATACATTTTTCAATTAACTCTTATGAAATTATTTCAACATTGAGTATGGACCATGCAAATACTACAGTTGAAATCAATTCAACACTTTAAGGGTTAACAAACTTTTTGAAATAGCTCCCATTAAAAGTCATGATAGATTAACAGAGATTACCAGTGGGTTCTGTAACTTTTAAGAACATTTATGTTTCGGCTTAGTACCAGTGAACATATTTCGTGCATGTGTCACATACAGAATGTAACCGATACGAGTCAAATACAAGAGTTAATGTGTTATTGCGACAACCGTTTAACGTAGTGAATGCTTCATATTGTTACAATATCAATTTCTAAAGGTAAACGATTTGTTGACGTTGACATACTCGCTTGGTACGGGTCATCAATTGCTTTATTTTTGTTTCACACTTTTTGAAATCTACTGTTAGCTTGTTTTTGTATTTCTTGAGCGTTGCGTGAAATCAAGAATTTAAACTATCACCTGTTTGTAAAGAAATTTAAAGAGAACGCCCGTAGTAAAGGCCATATTAATTGTTATTGATTGTATACAAACAGTAATGATTGTGCTTATTTGTGCTTAAGTTGTGGGTGGTAACCAAAATGAATTATATGAACGGCGCAACAAATAAATATTTTTTAGTATCATGGTATGAGCTCACTCTCTGTTTGAATAAAATTTTGAATATTGGCATGGTACAAGAATGTCTTAAATTGTTGTTACAAGAGTCTAATACTCAAAATTGTAAGAAAACATGATTTAACAAATTGATTTGTTATAAAATCGATAAACCTGTAACAGGGCATTTATGCACTAAATGTTTCAATTGTTATATTAAATATAAACATTTTAAACTTTTAAGGAAAAAAATACAGTCCTGTTTTTGGGCTCTTGACCAAACATTTCCTTTTGGTGCAGACGCAATATGTCTGAAATCCTCTGATGAATCTTCTGGGCTTTTTCTTGCAGAACTTTTATTGGTTTATTAAATGAGAACAGTCATTTAGGAGAATGAGATCTTTATGGAATGTTTATGTTGATTTAATAGTTTGTGAATACATTAAATTTTAGATTCAGGGCTTTGACTATCAGTGATTTGTGACCGAATTGTGACATTAACAGTTAATGGACTGAGTTTTATTGACTTTTCATCTCAGTTGTGAATTTTTTGTATGGGAAATATAACTATCAAATGCTCTCAAATGTTAACAGTTTACAAATTTCATTTATTTATTTGAAAACATTTCAACATGCAATATATGTTATTTACCCAAAATACTTGCAATAATGTGTTTATTTTGAATTTGTATGCCCCTTTTAAAGTGGAAAACATTTAAGGATGAAGAACTTGATTGTATAGCTGGGTGTATAAAAATGTAGGCATTTTTGTTGCGACCAACTTTAGCCTTCAGTCATTATTTCCACTGTTATAGAATACGTAGGAAAATTGTGGAGGAAATATAAGAGTTGATAGCAGGCCCATTCCAGTGACACATCTTGGTATTTTTTCTTCAAAATTTAATATTTTTTTTTTTTACTTAAAAGTTCATGTAATTATATTTGTAAGAGAAAAAGGCCGTTGGTAAGTTTATAAACATTCTCTGAATTAGTTATATTGATGAAAGAAATATGAGCCGCGCTCTGTGAAAAGGGGGGGGGGGTGTAATGAATGTGCGTAAAGTGTCATCCCAGATTAGCCTGTGCAGAAGATTAGCCTGTGGAGTCCGCACAGGCTAATCAGGGACGACACTTTCCGTCTAAACTGGATTTTCGTCAAGAAGTGTCTTCCATTAAAAATACAATAAAAGCGGAAAGTGTCGTCCCTAAGTATCCTGTGCTAATCTGGGATAACACCTTACGCACATGAATTAAATCCCGTTTTCTCAGAGCACGACTCATATGTAACATCTGTAAAGATATGTTGATAAACATAACTAACTCACTAATCTCCAATGTAAATATTAACTGCTCTGGCCCACTGTTCAGTATCATGAACATTTGTAAAACATTGATAAAATACTGTGTCAACAACGTATATTGACCTTGCTCTTCCGTTTTCAAACAGGCTATCCAAGCTGACCCAAGCCTATGCAAATATATAACATAGTGGAAGATTCTGATAAACTTGTATTAAGGCTATGTCTATGGTGTTTACAGTGTGTGAGGTAATGTTTATATGATAATTAACCTGCAATTTACCTATCAAATAGTGTGGCCTTTGAAGTTTCAATGATAAGGCATACAAGTTGATTTACTTCATATTTGTCTGCCCTTGCTTTTCATTTATTGCTGCTATAGTAAGCATCCTTTATTCATAATGTCTGTGAAAGTAAATATTGATGCTGTTTTTGTCAAATTATTAATGTTGTACATGTTTGTGAGCTTGACTTTTAACCAAATAGTGCAAGCCTGTGCATGTTAGTGCCATCTGGTCAAGAGCTACCCTGTCCACTTATGAGACCAAGATACCTTGCATGACTTCAAAGGGGACAGGGTAGCTCCTGACCAGACTGCGCGACTGCACAGGCTGATCAGGAACTATGTTGGCCTCACATGACGTAAGACCCATTCTCACATGACTCTGGTCATATGTGTGTGACCAAACACATTGTGCAGTTTTTCTTTGAAGCATTGAAGTTGTGGCCCTACGTTTGACATCTTTGTGTTGATCTACAAAATGTGAGATTGCATTTTTTTCAACAAAATACTCAATTGATCATAAGTTCACTTTACATGGTGGTGTATTCCTATTGTGAGGTGGCACTTGGCTTTATTTTGTGAACATTGGTTGAGTACTAAAAGAGAAACTGCAAAAAAACAATACCTGAAGTGATCAGAATACATATAGTGGTACAGGTACCTTTTTATATCCAGACCCTGCTTGCAAAGGTAAATATAGTCAGCTAAATTTATTGGTAAACATTTGAAAATCTAATTTCTCGGTATGGTCACATTTCTTGTTTTAAATTATAATATAAGTGTTCATCTTTTATTTAACATATTGCAGAACATCTACTAATATTAAACTTTCTTGAACTGCTTGTATACTTCCATTCAACACAAACAACACACACATCACCTTTCCTCATTTTGACCTTGGACTTACACTTTATTAACCCTTTCAGTGCTGGAACCGGATTTTAAAGGCCTTTGCAAACAGTTTGGATCCAGATGAGACGCCACAGAACGTGGCGTCTCATCAGGATCCAAACTGTTTGCTATTCTGATAGTGGTCTTAGAAAAAAAATCGAAGAAAATGCTAATTTTAGAAATTCAGCAGACGACATTTTAGCAGACAGCAAATTTCCCAGCATGCAAAGGGTTAATCAATATTAACAAGGCTTCCATCAGGGGTATATGTGTCGTGTTCTGACAAAACTGGGCAAAATGCTTGTGCTTAAATTGTCATCCCAGATTAGCCTGTGCAGTCCGCACAGGCTAATCAGGGACGGCAATTTCCGCTTTCATGGAATTTTTGGTTTAAATGATGTCTTTTCTAAGCGAAAATCTAGTTTAGGTGGAAAGTGTCGTCCCGGATTAGCCTGTGCGGACTGCACAGGCTAATCTGGGATGACACTTTACGCACAAGTATTTCTCAGTTTTCTCAGAACACGCCACATATATGTTTATTGAACGCAGCATTTTGTTTGTATAAATGGTTAAGACAATCAGTATACACAAAAATAAACATTTCATTTCTTATTTTATCGCTGTATTTTCAGGCAGTGACTCGTAAGAAGTTTGAATACCCGGAAGACTTCCGCAGATCATTGAGCAATGGCATTTTACTCTGCGAGTAAGCATACACCATTGACTTCTGAAGAAAACCTTATTTTTAGAGTTATTGCCCTTTGTTAATTTTTGAACTTATATTTTGTCTGGAACATACCTCGAAAACTAAAAGTGGTATCAACTTGAAACTTAATAGGTTGGTAAATCTCATTTAGGGAATGTGCAGTGCACAAGAACCATAACTCTTGCTCCTCTGTTTTAAGAGTTATTGCCCTTTGTTTATTTTTGTACTTAAATTTTGTCCGAAGCATACCTTGGAAACTTAAACAGGTATCAATTTTAAACTATGATAGGAAGGTTTCATTATGGAGATGTGCAATGTACAAGAACTATAACTCTTGCTTCCATATTTTAAGAGTTATTGCCCTTTATTTGTTTATTCCCCATGCATCTCTTGATGCTGGGAAGCATTAAGCAATTTGCATGTCCGTTATTCGGTCCATGCGTCCAAACTAGGTAAACCTATATGACACATTTCGTTATACCTCTTCCTACAAAGCTTTGCATGGATGTTTTATTTGAGCACTCTCTAACATCAATAACGCTTGATAAACTTTGATACTTACATGATTATTGTAGTACTTAGTTTTATTATAATAATTTCACATCCACCAAACACTCATTTATGTGTCCATTGGCATTTAGCATAAATTAGATCTTTTTATTGTAGGTTATTGAACTGTATAGAAGTTGGATCGGTTAAAAGGATCAACAAGCTACCAGGAGTTATTGCTGGACTTGTAAGTACAAATTAACTCTCTTAAGTTATTTGACCCCCACCCACCCTACAGCCCACACCCAAATCCAGGGTATTATATGCCTGTGTTCTTGCACTCCCCACCCATTTTGGTCACATTGTAGTGGACCGTTATCAGATTTAATTAAAAAAAAATGCAGCAGAGCAAAATTTCAATTTCGCTTTTTTCAGTCAGCTGACACATATTATAACAGATACAGATTTATAAGAGATCTTAGACCATATAATGACTGGAAGATTGCCTGGAGGGGCAAGACATTCTATGTGGGTATATTGAAGGTTATAATGTCCTTCTTTGCCTGAGGTAGCATTATGCAGTTCCAGCTGTCATACCTAATTTACTTACTTGACACACAAAAGTTGGGATGAATTTGGGATATATAGCTGCATTGTCCATCTATCTAGTTTTAATGAAAGATGCTCAATTTTGATGTGCTTTGGGAATAAACTGGAGTACCCAGAGGAAATCACACCTTTCCAATAATGTGACTACCAAACAATCTCACATAGGGCCACACATTCAATAAACTAGGGCTTTAAATCACATAAAGGGAATGAATTACTGTAAATCAAATCAGAAACATATCTTGGTTATTTCCCTTAGATCAAATTTCTCACATAAAATCTTTAGTTGCGTCAAGCTTAACAGATATGACACATGTTTAATTAAACTGTAACGAATTTACAGTTCTTTAAATGTATTTGTTGTACATGAATTAAAAGATACATGGTTATACTATGTATATAAAGGGATTTTGACATCTGCTTGATAATTTAGTCTTCACATTGTGATATCACCCTTGATTTTCTATGGAAAGGTATATTGAAAATACTAAAATGTGTCCGGTAGTGTTTATACCTGATAATTTTAAGTTTGAAAGCGAAACAAAGTCTAAGCGAAACAAAGTTATTATGTGTTGCAACTCATCCCTGCCCCTAATTACNTTGTGATGTGCTTTGGGAATAAACTGGAGTACCCAGAGGAAATCACACCTTTCCAATAATGTGACTACCAAACAATCTCACATAGGGCCACACATTCAATAAACTAGGGCTTTAAATCACATAAAGGGAATGAATTACTGTAAATCAAATCAGAAACATATCTTGGTTATTTCCCTTAGATCAAATTTCTCACATAAAATCTTTAGTTGCGTCAAGCTTAACAGATATGACACATGTTTAATTAAACTGTAACGAATTTACAGTTCTTTAAATGTATTTGTTGTACATGAATTAAAAGATACATGGTTATACTATGTATATAAAGGGATTTTGACATCTGCTTGATAATTTAGTCTTCACATTGTGATATCACCCTTGATTTTCTATGGAAAGGTATATTGAAAATACTAAAATGTGTCCGGTAGTGTTTATACCTGATAATTTTAAGTTTGAAAGCGAAACAAAGTCTAAGCGAAACAAAGTTATTATGTGTTGAAACTCATCCCTGCCCCTAATTACTTCTGAGAGACCTTTGCCTGATATACACATTTTTATGAAGACACTGCCCAGTCTGTTTTCCTGGGTTACACATCCAATACTGTCATCGAAGAAAGATTATAAGAATTCTCCTTGTGCATGGATCTAGTTAGGCATTGGCTGATAAAAGTGGAAAGATCCCATGTCTATCTGCTCACTTGTACCTTGGGTCCATTCACAAGCGTTGCAATAATAAATCATACACACTTTTTATGCATCTGGTATCATGTTGCTGGAGTCATATGTGCGGTCTATTGACAAGTTTTGCAGCAATAAAGTATACACAATGCAGACTGCGCAGGCTAATCTGGAAACGGCACTTTATGCACATGCATTTAACCCTTTGCATGCTGAGAAATTTGTCGTCTGCTAAAATATTGTCTGCCGAATTTCTAAAATTAGCATTTTCTTCGATTTTTATTGAAAGAATACTATCAGAATAGCAAACAGTTTGGATCCTGATGAGACGCCACGTTCTGTGGCGTCTCATCTGGATCCAAACTGTTTGCAAAGGCCTTCAAAATTCGGTTCCAGCACTGAAAGAGTTAACACCCTTTTCACACAGCGAGGCTCATAATCTTGCATTGCTCATTCCCATTACCTATCCACCTGTATCTCTTTAGCTTTCTGTTCTTTTGACCGTATACCTAAAATTTCAATCTGCTGGGTAAATTACATTAACCTTTTTTGTATAGCACCCTGCTTTTTCAGAACTAAGAGACTTACACCTTTTTTATATGACCATTCCTTATCCACCCAAATTTACCAAACTCACTTTGACCTTTACCCTGACTTTATTTGTACTTGCAATCGGGTATGTGTTGGTAAACAAAATGTTACTGTTTCATCTAGCAGCGCCAACGCTTGTTACAGCTCTTCAATACTTACACAGTTGTTGCCTAGATCCACTCCAATCCACCCATATCATCTGACCCCACTCTGACCTTGACCTTCACCAGACCTGGACTTGTAATATTTCTATCCATCCCTGATGAAGGACCAACTGGGGCTTACTTATATTTATCAAACAAAGATTCTTTGTTTTTCAATTTTTTATCCAGAAAATGCTTAAGGTCAAGAAAAATTATTAAGATATTTATTGGAATTAATCATTATGGAATTAAAGCTTTTTAACCTTGATACATAAATGTCCATGATTTGGCTAATATTTTATTCATTGGGACACGCCTAAGTTGTGCTTAAATTGTTCCTTGTCAAGAGCCAATTGAAGTATTGAAGAATGACAAATTGGGTCTCATCTTATACCCTGTTATTTGTTGTTGGCTAAGTTGGCAAGTGGATTGAATGAATTCATACTTAAATTATAGTGTGTATTTGATTACAATATCTCGTCTTATAAAAGGAAACATTTGTTAAATGCTTAATGTAATGATACGGGGCATTGGACACATCAAGAGCAATTGTGGTTGATTGTCGGATGTCAAAAGAATGTTTGCAAAATTATACTATTATTGACAGATGATTATTATGATTTATTTGGGAAAATGTGTCCCAGATAATTGTTATTTAACAAAAGAAAAATCTTTTTTTTTTATTAAATTGATGTCTTCTGTTGGTTAAATTTGTAACATAATTATCTCACTTTTTGTGTCATGTAATTTGATGTACGACCTACATTATACATGGATTTTTAATCAAGGAAGCAGCTAAAATCATGGGTATCCATAAAAAAATATTTCATTAAAAGCATATTGCATTGACTCCCAATACATAAAACTTGTCTCAATTCTTCCTCCCCTGAAAGATGGTGAGATATTGGTTTGCTAAATTGTGTGGGAATTTTAGAGTAATCACCCTTGAATTGTCTCTAATAATTGTTCTTTTAGGTGGTTCCGTTTTTGATGTCCAACAGCCTTCATCCAATCTTCACAAGACTTATGTTTCTTATCATAATATCTTGGCTTAATTTATTCAATAATCTGCCGAATTGTCCCAGAAATTTTAGGTTGAATTCTCATATAAAACCTTTTTAGCCGTGTTTGCTCTTTAAGTAAACCTCTTTTCATCATTCTCATCTTCACCAAACTAATGGGAACTATTTTGGAAAAGAACACAAATAATAAGCAACTCCAAATGTGGGCTTTAAACGACAGTTTAATGTTTTAATCAATTGACTATCGTTCAGCAATTGTGTTTGCAAGAGAATGATTGGGTGAACTTACTTTTATTCAATCGTTTATGCTGAAATTTATGACCTTGTTTGCATTCAACTGGTTAGCTTATGTACTTATATACCTTATTCTGACAGGGTAATCACTTTCATAAAATTCCTGTATGCGTCTAAACATCAAAGGCTTGTGTATTATGAATCAGCAGTTTTCAACAGAAAAATGCACTTTGTCAACTTATTAATGCATTTTAGCTAATCTAAGCAAAATATTTCACATGGTTAGCATTTTTATTTTCATTTACCTTTTGTCTGTCATTAGTTGGGCTTAGTCAGTTTTGTTGTCAATATTTGCCGTGTGAACACTTTAGAGGTAACATTTATTTACAAATCTTCATGAAACTTGGTCAGAAGATTTGTCCAAATGATATCTTGGCCAACCAAACAAGGTCACATAAGGTCAAAAACTAGGTCAATTTAAAGAAAAAGCTTTTAAAACTCTAGAGGCCAAATTTATTGCTGAATCTTCATGAAACTTTTATCAGAACAATTATAGTCCCAATGATATACTCTGCCAAGTTCCACGCTGGTATCGCATGGTGGTCCTCTACCAAGTTTGTTCAAATTATGAACCTGGGATCAAAATTGGCCCCTCTATGGGGGTCGCTTGTTTGACTTGTATGTATATAGTGAAAAGTGTAAAAAAAAAATATCATAGGAAACGGTAATTCAAAGAGGTTTGGTATTTGTTGGGTAACATCTTATGGTGGCCAAGTTTGTTCAAATCATGTCCCTGGGCGTAACTTGTTTTCATTTATACTCACTCCACTTCCCTTATACAGAAGTTTGGCTTTTGTTTTGTAACATAATATGATGGTCATTTACTTAATTTTTTCAAATCATTTCACTGGAGTCTAACTTGACCTTGCCCTGGTTTTAATTAAACACAAAACATGACCACCAGGAGGCTGGGCAGTTTTCCTTATATGGCTATAGTGTAATATTCTGAACATATTTAAAATTAATAGTTTTTGCTCAATCACCAGGAAACTTGCTCAGAATGTTTGCTCTAATGATGTCTTGGATGGTTATGGAAACATCATAAAACCTGCTCAGAACAGTTCAGTTTCTCCGGTCACAGGTGAGCGACCTAGGGCCTATTACGGCTTTCTTTGTCTTCCATATTTTTTTTTAAAGTTTCTTGCATTTTAAGTGAGTTTCACAAAGTTTGATGGCTGCTTGTATCAATTTTTTTATTGAAACTGATTACCAAAAGTGCTTCAGCTGTTCTCAGTTCATCCTACTTGAACATTGTCATCAAAAAGTCAAACAGACACAAGTTTTCATATCTGAATTTGTTGATTTACCAGTGATAGGCAACTGTTGAATGTTGCGTTATCGCCTGTTACGGCTGATATTTGGTTTTTCCTCTCAACACAGGGAGTTTTTAGAGATAATGTCCTTACGTCAGGGGTTTCAGCGTGCCGCCATTAAGTGGTGGTCAAAGTGAAATCTGGACCCTTGAAAACTGTAGGCTGATGTTTTACATAATCTGACATAATTTTGAGATTAAATATTATTTGACCCCTATATTAATTGTTTAACACAATCTTTTGTGTTATATTTATTAATATCACTAGCAAATCTGTCTTTTTTTGCACTCTTAGATGGGCATATAACAATTAGTCTGTTCATCCTTTTGTCATTTTAAGTCCGTCTGGCAAATGTTAAAGTTTTGCATAAATTTAGTGCAATCTAAATATTAATTTGTAGTATATGTGCTTAATTAAAAAGTATACAAGTTACTTAATTGAAACTTTAAATATTTTAATATCTATGTCTCTGTCAAGGATAGTTATGCCCATAGAAAAATGTTAGTTTCAAAATATGTATGTTTCCTTTCAAAAACTAAGATATATTGATAAAACAAATTCAGATGTTTATCAAGTGAAGCCATTTTTGACTGAGGTAATTAATTATAAATTAAGTTGCATTCACTCTTATGAGCAAGTCTTTTTTTGTTTTGCACAATAAACCAACAAAAGGAATGTATGTTACATCATAAATTGTGTCGTGTTCTGAGAAAACTGGGCATAATGCATGTGCGTTAATAAAGTGTCGTCCCAGATAAGCCTGTGCAGTCTGCACAGGCTAATCAGGGATGACACTTTTGGCCTAAATTGGATTTTTGCTAAGAAGAGACTTCATTTAACCGAAAAATATCATAAAAGCGGAAATTGTCGTCCCTGATTAGCCTGTGCGGACTGCACAGGCTAATCTGGGATGACATTTTACGCACAAGCATTATGCCCAGTTTTCTCAGAACACGACACAATTATGGTCAGTGACAGCACTTGTGTCAGGAGGGTCTTGTTCTGAAAGATATTAAGTCACATTTTGTTCTAGAATGTTCTTCCAACATAATGTTGAAGATCCCAGATAAACACCATAGCCTTTTGTTAAAATGCATGTAATAATGTAATAGACTTACGTTGATAAATATCTTATCCAGTAAAGACACATTTTTAATATGGCCACAAAAAGAAGTCATTTGTTTTCATTAACATTGCCAAAACAAGAAGGGTAGGTAGGAAGGCTCAATTTTTTGTCATGAACTTCTTTTAATGATTCACCATTTAATAAGAATATGCAATTACATTCAAAAATCTTCCAAATCTCTATTTTACATTCTTTCTTAAGGTAATGTTAGTAAATTTTAAGATAATTTAGCAAATATGATTAACTGTAGCAAAAATGATTGCAAATTTAATAAAAAAAAAATAATGAATTAGAAAATATAATTTATGGATTATATGTCAATCAAGGGTTGGGTATGAAACTATATATATTGTATCTGCTGGAAAAGTCTTAATGAGATACAATAGTTTGAATCGCAACCCTCAAGATATTAATATGGTGATAATGTGCTTGGTTTTGAGGTCTCATTTTCATTTTAATTATATTGTTCTGTGTTACTGTTAAGTCACAAAAGTGTTAGCTTTCAAGACATTAATATTGAATGTGCAGCTATTGTCTTTTATCTGTATTCTGCTTTTTATAAAGTGATCATACATAAATATGAGCCTCTCTCTGTGAAACGGCGGTTAAATGCATATGCGTAAAGTGTTGTCCCAGATTAGCCTGTGCAGTCCTTACAGGCTAATCAGGATGACACTTTCCGCCTAAACTGGATTTTTGTCAAGAATATTCTTACTTTAAACGAAAAATACAATAAAAGCGGAAAGTGTCGTCCCAGATTAGCCTGTGCAGTCAGCCTTTGCGGACTGCACAGGCTAATCTGGGACGACACTTTACTCACTTGCATTAAACCCCCTTTTTACAAAGCGAGGCTCATTTGTTTACATGGAGTCTAATCCACTGGTACATGTGTACTTAGGTACAGACACAACAACTTATATTCTCGCTGTATGTTGTCATTGCAGTTTGGAATGTCAAAAATGCACTTATAATTTACCACCAGGCTTGAGTGCTGAAACTTTGCAAATGTTTACGCCTTTTGCTAATACATTGAAATACTTCAAATTGAAATCATGTTTCAATTTAGCGGACATTATTGCATACTCCACGCCTACCATCTGGGAGTTGATTTCTAGTGTTTAGTAAACACAGTTATCAGCAGAAGGGAGGTGATTGCACAATTTCTGTAATTTTGGAATACAAATATGGATGTTTGAATGAAAACCATGTTTTGTTGATAAGTTTCAGACAAATCTTAGAGTTGCTTTAAAAACTGTTTCATCTGCATTTTATTATAGATACCCCCACCCCCGTACATCAATGTTGTAAAGGTCTTCGCCGAAAATTAAAAGAGGCATCAACTTTAAATTTCATAGGTTGATCTCAATGAGGGGATTAGTGCTGGGCAAAAGAGACTTAACTCTTGCTTCAATATTTTCAGAGTTATAGCCCTTGATTGATAATTCTTATGCTTAAATCCTTACTAGCAATACCCTCTGACAAAGCCGCATTTGTGGTGAGGATGTTGACAAATTATAAGTGATCTGTTAGTCACAGCAAATATGTCCCAAATGGCAAAGTTGTTGACTGTTTTGTAAATGTTTGGAACCTTTGTATAACTTGGAGACTCAAAAATGAGGATGTTGGCTCAAAAACTGGAGCATTAGCTAGATTGCCTGACGGTATATAAGAATTTACAAAATGTTGGACGAATATCAGATTATCTTCAAGTCTTGCGTGTTTGTATGACCAGTGTGTATTTTAAACTTGGAGGTTATTTACATTTTAAGTGGGTGTTTTTGTTTCCTCTGAATGAGGTCCTGGTTTATGTAACCTCGTTCAAAATTCCTCTTTTAAAAACATCAAGGTCTAGGTTCTGTGATGAAAGCTTTGTCAAGTGTCCATGTCAAGTTAAAAATGTTGTCACGATTTTGTTAGAAGATCCATTTCCTGTTAACATTGATTGGAATTCTGCAAGCCCCAACCTGTAGAGCCAGTTAACATTAACACATACAATACTTTTAAAGTAAAATAATAAATTCAACTCAATTCAATAACTGAATATTCCCCAGTACAAAATGTTTGGTTTATTTCCCCAAGATACCAGCTTTGATTGTTAGAAGGTTTAAAAAGATCTTGAGAACTGTTACATCTTAAGTAAAGTGATCTTAATTTTATCATAAAGACTTTTCACAAGTCTAAGCTGAAGAAAATTAAAGAAAATATTGACAGAAAAATCACTTCAGAGTTAGAAAATATGTCAATGGGTTGATAATTAATTGGCGTATAAAAGACCTTGTACAATTTATTAGTAACGGAATTAACTGAGTCAATATAATGACATCTGGTTTGTTTGATTATGGAATAATTTGCCAATAATGAGGTCAAGATTATGAACTTCCTAGGGGTTGGACTGTCAAAAGAAAGTAGTTTGATTTTAACCCTTTGAGCGCTGGAACCGGATTTTGAAGGCCTTTGCAAACAGTTTGGATACAGATGAGACGCCACAGAACGTGGCGTCTCATCAGGATCCAAACTGTTTGCTATTCTGATAGTATTCTTTGAAAAAAAAATAAAAAAAAATGCTAATTTTAGAAATTCAGCAGACAACATTTTAGCAGATGATAAATTTCCCAGCATGCAAAGGGTTAATGTTTTATGTGAAGTAACTCCAATATAAATTTCTGTCTGTACACATTTTTAACCTCATTTCAGTATGTGACAAAGTCAGGTGTTGATCTTCTTGAGAATATTTTTACACAAATATATATATCAGGCTTTTCCCCAGGCGGTTTAAGCACAGCGGGGTCCCTTGGTGCCTGGACTTAAAAATCAAATTCGTTGCGGCGAATTTCGATCTTGTCTTTATTTTTGTTATTTATTATTATAATATATGACTTTAATTAAATAAATTGAGTAAAACAAGTACATAATTAACAAATATGTGTTTTAATAGCTCTAAAGTAGTGCACATTTTGATTTAGAACATGTAATAAATATTTAAAAAATCCCCCGCAACAACCCTCTTCTGCGCTGCCTTGCCGCCTTGCCGCTGTGCTTGGCCAAAATTCTGGGGAAATGCTTGTGTATATGTTGTTTAGTTGCCAGTTTCAAGTATATTTAGGCATGAATGCATATAGGATATTGGAGACTTGAAGAGACTTTGCAGAGTCAGTATCCTGGGTAGAAACAGTGTTGATGTAAAAGTTGACCGATTAGAGATTTAACTCACAACCTCCTGTGCGCAAGGAAAAGGCAAATGTGTATAATCCATCATCCACCACTGTGACCATATTTGAAGAGCTGAATAATTTCCTGAACAATCTTTAAAAAAAAATATCTGTGTATTTTACGATGTGTGGCCATTCTGTATGAACAGTGACATATAAAGTTTTCATGACATATTATTTTTACTGTGTTTTTTTTTTCCATTTTTTTTTTAAGAGAAAAAATGCAAACATGATTTTTTTTTTAAGTTTAAGTTTAAAAACGTTTTTTCTTTGAAAGATTCTTCAATTTCGTAATTGGCCTATTTTTTTTCATTTAAATGTTATGCTTTTCACAGGTCACAGAATAAACTGGTGCAGATTAGATCAATGTGGATTTTGACACCAAAGGTTTTGTTGAAAAGCATTTCAATGTATTCCCTATTGCATTTTTGTTACTTTGTCACTTATACTGCACACTGCACACATTGCTGTTGAAGGTCTAGATTGTATCTCTGTGTGAGTTTCATGAATGGTCTTTTGTTGTGCTTGTGACCATTTAGTGTCTTTAATTGCATTCTTCTTTGGTCTTAACAATGCATTTGTTTAGTAATTTTTCCTATTCATTGCTTTAAAAACCTTACTGAATTGATTTTTTTTACAAAAAAATAAGAGATTATATTAGGAAATGGTAACACATGTAATTGTCTAACTGACACAATTTTGTTACCATTTTAAACTTTTGCACAGGCATGACACTTTATGCATCAGCAATTAGTCCTGGTTTTTACACACCTTAACTTGTTTGTTTGAATTTCAGGACAATTTGAACGTGTTCCTCTCAGTTTGTGAGAAGACCTTTGGCCTAAAGAAGACACATCTGTTCGACCCTTCGGATCTAGAGGACTTGTCAACGCGCGCCATTGCAGATGAGTATGTGCTATTACGTTCTGGTTTTTAACTCGACTATTCATTAAATAATCCAAACTATACCACTCACTCAACTGTTGGTGTCGGCGTCCGCTTTATGCTCTGATTAAGGTTAATGACGTTAATGAGCAACAATTCCATTTCACTGTTTCTACTACAGATATTCAATTGAGACTTTACACAAGTGTTCGGGGTCATTGTGTGAGGTTACTGACAAAGTTCCATAACTCTAACCTTTAATTGAGCATAAGTATGCACCTTTTTTACTTAGACATTTACTTGGCCAGCTAGCTAAGTTAGTAGAGCACTGGACTACAAATTCAAGGATCGCAGGTTCAATCCCTGGCCCGGCCACAACTTGTGTGGGCATTGGTCATGAAATCCTTTATAGGACCATTCACCCCCCTACTTCTGATGCAAGTTTCAGGTCTTTTTTTATGGCAATACCTTAAAAATCTTATTCATGGTCATATGTTAAAGTCTTATTCATAGTCATTTGTATTAGGTCTATTTTATTGTCATATGTTTCAGGTCTTTTCATGAGCATATGTTTCAGGTGTTCTTAATAGTCATATGTTCGAGGTATTTTTCATGGTCATATATTTCAGGTCTTATTCACGGTAATAAATTTCAGGTCTATTTCATGGTAATTTATTTAGGGTCTTTTTCATGGTCATATCTTTCGGGTCTTTTACATGGTCATATGTTTCAGGTGTTGTTCATGGTCATATGTTTCAGGTGTTGTTCATGGTCATATGTTTCAGATGTTGTTCATGGTCATATTTTTCAGGTGTTGTTCATGGTCATATGTTTCAGGTGTTGTTCATGGTTATATGTTACAGGTGTTGTTCATGGTCATATGTTACAGGTGTTGTTCATGGTCATATGTTTCAGGTGTTATTCATGGTCATTTCTTTCAGGTGTTGTTCATGGTCATAACTTTTAGGTGTTGTGCATGGTCATATGTTTCAGGTGTTGTTCATGGAAATATGTTTCAGGTATTTTCATGGTCATATGTTTCAGGTGTTGTTCATGGTCATATGTTTCAGGTGTTTTGCATGGTCATATGTTTCAGGTGTTGTTCATGGTCATATGTTTCAGGTGTTGTTCATGGTCATATGACTGTCAGGTGTTGTTCCTGGTCATCTGTTTCAAGTCATTGTCATTGTTAATCATTATGTTTGCAGAACTGATACCATAAGTAAATGCCTATAGAACGACAATAGAGTTTTCCATGATTGATCGTGTGGAAAAGGTATTGAACCATGTTCCAGTTTTTGATCTTTTTGAATGTGTTGGAAATTGGACAAATAAACATTTAGCACAGTAATATTTTGTGGTTACATTTGCAAACAAAACTCCAACAAACAGGAAGTATACTAAGCTATATGTAAATGAGGTTTCCAAAATACACATTTAACATTATTTTTATAATAAAGCCAAAGTTTCTTTGCTCTTTGTTTACAATTCTAACGTATAAGTTTGTTTTCAATTAGTAAGCATATCATATTCAAAGAAGCACTGAAATTCAGTGAGCCGTTGAATGCAAAACAGTTTTGTCATACATCGTGATCATAATTTCACAAGGAGCAGTAATTTAATCATAATCAAATTATACCAAGTCATCGAGGTGTGAACCAACAAATACTTCTGTGTAGAATGGTTTGCGAAGTCTGTCGTTTTAAACCCCTGCCATGGTCTAATGTCACGGTTTAGTAGGCAATAGTTACCCAATATTGCGAGCTTATTATGACCTTTCTCTTTTGGCTTGTAAAGTATTTACAAAATTTTCCTTATGAGAAATCATGGAGAGATTGTTACTGTTAAATGTTTAGAAAATAACAAAATAGTGCTGAACAATATTTTGTTAGTTCCAATAAGGTGTTTATACTCAAGACTAACAAATAGACGATTTTTTTTACAAAAAAATAAATAATATTGTAAATCGGATAGTGTGTTTGTGCTAAGGTTCGAAAAATAACCATTACTTTGTGAAACAGTTCACACTTCAAAAGGCTGTAAAAGATTAGGTAAGATTGCAATTTTAATAACTTCTTTGATGGCTTTTACAAAGAGATGGCTTAGTATATAAAAGTGACATATTTGGTCTGAGACTAATCCCTTTGAACAGGTGTTATGGTGAATAGTGTATATTTGTTATATAGTCTTGTATTGGTGTACCCAACATTGGCGCATTAATACATAAACGCCTATCTTAAAAGTATAAAATCAAATAAATTATTACATTTTTATTGTAAGATGTATATGATTGAGACTCTATTTAAGCGTTGGTGAGATGGGCGCTGGATGATCTAGATCATTATTATCCCCTGCAAAAGGCGGAGGGATATTTTTTGGCGTTGTCCGTCCATCCTTCCGTCCGTCCATCTGGCACCTTGTGTCCGGAGCCATATCTTGGAAGTGCTTTGGCGGATTTCATTGAAAGNATATATATATATATATATATTAGGCCCATGGGTTTCCACTTTGTGGCTCTGAATTCCGCCCACATTACAATAGTATTGAAGCTTACACTGAAGATGATGTTAGTGTGGTTGCATGTCCCAGTAATGAAACAAAAATATAATGAAAAGATGACAATGATTGAAAGGTAAAATTAACTTAAATGGTTAGCGAAGAATTATAAAGGGGAAGTAAGATAATCTCGAAAGTATTTTAAACTCAAAGCAATTTTTGTTTGTCTGAATTTATTGATGGCACTTATTTTGTTGCATTCATGATTTATTATAATTCTATGCTTGGCTGATTCATCATTTATTACAGTTTATTGCTTGCAAAGAGAGAAAAAAATCAGCAAAGTCACAAGTTGCTGAGGTTACAGTTTATAACCTTGTTTAGAAATCCAATGTCACATTCCTTCACTTAATTTATGTAAAACACAAACAGCAGTTCTTGTGTTCACATCTGATACAAGTGTTTTAATACAACAGACTCATTTATTTGTAGGGAGTTGGCTGAGTTGGTTGCCAATACAAACACTTGTGTTATACTGATGTAAAGTGGAATGTAACCTTAATTTCATCATGCAGTTGCAACATCATGCATTACATTTGTGTTGGCAGGTTTTATGATTATTGATTTGAACGCCCTTTATAATGAACTACTGAAGACTTTTAAAATTAAGCATTTTTTGGAGATCAGAATATTTTAATTATAAAATTGGTGAGATTTGAAGACTACTTCTGATGATTATCGAAACAGTCTTTTAAAAGACCCTCCTTATGTGTTCATAACTTCTTATCATGGTTCCCACCCTAAACCACAAACATGTTTACAGTCATGTTGTTATCTATGTTTAAAATGTTAAAAATCCAAAATGTCAAGCAGAACTTTTTCTAACATAAACAGTATTCCCTCACTCATTGGTAGCATAGCAACTTGGGGGCATTCAATATCCCCAGGATGCAATCGTGCTTCTGTGCAACCTTCCATCAAATGAGCCTTGCTCTGTGAAAAGGGGGTTTGATGCTTGTGCGTAAAGTGTCATTTCAGATTAGCCTGTGCAGTCCGCACATGCTATAACCAGGGAGGACACTTTCCGCCTAAACTGGCTTTTTGCTTAGAAGAGACTTTCTTTAAACAAAAATATCATAAAAGCGGAAAATAATCTCTGATTAGCCTGTGCACACTGCACAGGCTAATTTGGGATGACACTTTACCCACATGCATTAAAACCCCTTTTTACAAAGCGAGGCTAGAATAAGTAGGGACATTCAGCTCTATGCCCACATCTGGTCTAATGGATAAATTTTCAGTGCATAAAAAGTGTTGCATTAAGCAGCCAGTGTCCATGAAAAATAGCTTGGTTGCTGTCACAGTGGTGAATCACTTTTGTTTTTTGTCCGCAAATCATGTAACAAATATAAACTTATGCAAAACTGGAGTATCTGGCGAAAGTATGTAAAGCTGATAGAACAGCTTTGTGGTCAACCTTCAGTATGTGTTCTGCTGCAAACAGTGCACAGACAGTAAATAACCTTTACAGATAGGACAGTAGTAAATATTTCTGTAAGGAAATCTTACAATAATCATTTGGAAAATTGAATATCTGGTAAGTTGGCAAAAGAATAGCTTGTGTAAAGAGAAAGACGTGCTTTAATATGTTTGAATATTCTGAGGTTCATTATTTATATTACACTTGAATGGAAAGCAATAAATCATATAATTTGAGTAGTATTTACTTATTTTTGAATTTGCCAGTAGCATTCTTTTCAAACTTAAGCAAATGAATCAACAGACTCAGTTGTTATACCCGCCCCCTCCAGCCTCAATTAAGTTATAAAGGTGGTATACTGGAATCACCATTTATGGCGTGTTCTGAGAAAACTGGGCAAAATGCTTGTGCATAAAGTGTCATCCCAGATTAGCCTGTGCAGTCCGCAAAGGCTAATCCGGGACGACACTTTCCGCCTAAACTAGATTTTCGCTAAGAAGAGACATCATTTAAACCAAAAATTCCATAAAAGCGGAAATTGTCGTCCCTGATTAGCCTGTGCAGACTGCACAGGCTAATCTGGGATGAAAATTTATGCACCAGCATTTTGCCCAGTTTTGTCAGAACACGCCACATTTATGTCTGGCTATGTTACTGTCTGTCTAGCTAGTCTGTCTGTAGAACAATCTTGTGTGTAGGCATTCTCCAGCATTTAACAATGTACATCATTCAAACTTGTTTCTCATGATATGAAGTTGTGCACGTTCGATTTTCTTCCTCCTTAGTTTCATCCTTAGTTGAAAACAACACAAGTTATGCCCCTTTTTCAAATAAGGCATTCTTTAACAACACGCTCTTTGTTTATTTGTAAACGGAAATTTAAATATCACTTAAACTTACAACTTCAAATTCTATAGGTAGGTTGATCTGATTCGTGGGAAGTGCAGTCCACAAGAACTGTTACTCTTACTCTCATATTTTTATTGTTATTGCCCTTTGTTAATTTTTGTATTTAAATGTTGTTTGAAGCGTATCTGTAACACTAAAAGAGGTATCAACTTAAAACTTGATAAGTGTGTATATCTCATTGAGGGGATGTTAAGTTTTCAAGGGTCATAACTCTTGCTTCCATATTTCAAGAGTTATTACCCTTCATTAGTTATTATACTTAAATTTTGTTTAGAGCATTTTGAAAATTGTAAGAGATTTCAACACGAAACTTAATATGTAGGTAGGTCTCCATGAAGGAAAGTGCTGTGCATAAGAACCATAAATCCTGCATTCATAATTTCACAGTAACTGTTATTGTCCATGTGAATGTTCATGCTAAAATGTTGTTAGGAAACCAGTTCTTTGAAAGCTTAACTGCCATTATGCCCCATGACAAAGTATCAAGGGGGGGGGGATTTCATGACTGTGACAATCACAAAACGTACAAATTGTAATAAACATTAACAGACATTAATCAGACATCAGTGAGGAGTGGTGCTTCCTGTGTGCTCATTTAATCCTGGTTCAAATGTGTCAATTACAGTAATGTTGTGTTTTCATCCCTTTCATGGAGATGATTACTTATTGTGTTTTATTATGGTTCTAACAGGCATATAAGTTTCACAATTAAATGGACTGTAGTATTCTTTTGTATGGACACATACTTCTATAGAAAAGGAATCATGTAATTAAAACATAATAATATGAGCCTTATGAAAAGAACATGATTCACAGTGCAGCAAGCATTTTTTCCAAGTAGAAATCTTCATTTCAATTTCGAGCTGATTCAATTGGTTCGTGACAGCCTTGGATTGCACTTCCAATTACAGTACACACAGCTATTTTCGTAGGACAAACATTGGGGGATATCAAAGCTTTAGACATGCACTCATAAAAGATTTAAGAAATAGACTGCATGGCTGTTTTTGGCATGTTTGCACCACGCCAGGTCTCAATGCTAGATTCTCCTTTATGCCCCGCTGCAGGTGTTCAAATAAAGTCAATAAAATAATAATTTGGTGATATTAGCCAGGGCTTTTGTGAAAGCATGTCATTGCATAATTATCAACTCGGAATGGCTTTGTATCTGCAAATGAAATTTCAGTGTGTTTACATTGTACCTTGCCAATTAATGGCGTTCCACATGCTATTGATTTTCCTTTTGAGGAATTTCATCTTTCTAGCCAGGGATGACATACAGACACTGGTGTAGCTACACAGAAGATGATGAAGTGAGAGGATCGAATGGCGTATTGAGTGTGAAACAGTGTTGTATCGGCTTAATTTTGTTATCAGGTATAATAGTCTTACACTCAACCCGTGATAGTTGGAGCTACCACAATTGAGGCTCGCTCTGTGAAAATGGGGTTTAATGCATGTGCTTAAAGTGTCGTCCCAGATAAGCCTGTGCAGTCTGCGAAGGCTAATCAGGGACAACACTTTCTGCTTAAACTGGATTAATGTCAAAAAGAGTCTTCCTTTAAACGAAAAAATACAATTAAAAAGGAAGGTGTCTTCCCAGCTTAGCCTGTGAGGACTGCGCAGGCTAATCTGGGACAACACTTTATGCACATGCATTAAACCCCCTTTTCACAGAGCGAGGATCAATTGTAGTAATAAACATAAGCAAAAAGATGACCTTGTGTTTGTCCATATCTTGCCAATGAATGCCAATTAATGCCATGTAAAACATAACATTATGTTGAATGATTTGTCATTTTATGACTGTCTTTTATGAGTAGATATTGCCATAATCACAAGTGTCTGGCCATCCTTTTAGAGCTAGTTGACAGAATCTGTAGATATGAGCTACGCTCTGAGAAAAGGGGGTTTAAATGCATGTGCGTAAAGTGTTGTCACAGATTAGCCTATGCAGTCCGCACAGGCTAATCAAGGATGACACTTTCCGCCTTAATGAAATGTTTCGTTAAAAGAAAGTCTCTTCTTAGCAAAAATCCAGTTAAGGCAGAAAGTGTCGTCCCGCATTAGCAAAAATCCAGTTAAGGCAGAAAGTGTCGTCCCGCATTAGCCTGTGCGGACACTTTACACAGAGTGAGGCTCATTTATATTACATACAAGAAGAGAGTGTTAAATTTTTCCATGAATTATATAACATAATTACTTTCATTGACATAACACTTAATATATAAACAACTGAGCAATACCCGAGGCACAGCAATCAAGCTACGCCATTGTTGGTGCATGGCACATCTATTGTTAGTCAGTCACGGAACTATTAGATGATTTACCATATACGCCCAGTTATCTAGATTTCTTGTAAGGTGTTTTATTGACATAACCCAGCTGTGCAGGAACACAATTGCTTAATGAATTTCTGACATTTGCTGATCCAGATTATCATTGATTTGTGTATGTCCCCTGTGAACAAATAGGTTTTGTGTAGTGGCAAACGATAACAGATGGTTGAGTACTCAGTGGACATTTTGGGGTGCACTGCCCTTAAATTTATATTTAACGTTGGATGTGTAAGATAATCAGAATATTTCTGACAATGTATTGCTTGAAATAGATTGGATAGACAAGCTTTTTTTGACAGACCTCAGCTAGCGCTTGAAGGATATACTATTTTGGTATGTATTGCTGTTTTGTTAACAGACTAAGATTTTAGTAACCAAAAAATCAAGGGAGAAATACAGTACTGGCAATGTGGTTTTCTCCTGTAGCATCAAGAAGGATTGATCTTCAAACTTGTCACAAAAACGTTATTAAAAAAAATCCAACAAAACTGGTTTTTTAGCTCGGCTGTTTTCGAAGAAAACCCAAGGTATTGTCATAACCCTCTCGTCTTCCGCATCGTCGTCGTCCTCGTGGTCATCGTCCGAAAACTTTTAACATTGGCCATAACTTTTTCAATTGCTTTTTCAATTTGGCATGCATGTGTATCTCATGGAGCTGCACATTTTGAGTGGTGAAATGTCAAGGTCATCCTTCAAGGTCAAAGGTCATTTTTTTTAAATTATTTTAAATTCAAAACTGCACCCACAGCCGAGCGTTGGCATCGGCTCAACGGTGCTCTTGTATAAATATGGGTTTTTATGCCGCTGAAGGCAGGCATATAGTTCTGGCCCTTGTCCATCTGTCAGGCTGTCTGCACTTTTTATGTCCCCCAGTTTATCGGGGGACATATTGTTTTTGCCCTCTTCGTTTGTTTGTTTGTTTGCCCAAACTTTAACATTTGGCCATAACTTTTTCAATATTGAAGATAGCAACTTAATATTTGGCATGCATGTGTAACTCATGGAGCTGCACATTTTGGGTGGTGAAAGGTCAAGGTAATCCTTCAAGGTCAAAGGTCAAATATATGGGTCAAAATCGCTCAAAAGGGGACATAGTGTTTCACAAACACATCACTTGTTGATTTCTGCTCTCTTACTGACCCAGTTTTCAGAGGAATGTCACCAAACTTTCTGAAATGTTTATTTCCATAAATTGGAGGCCAAGTTCCATAACCAGTCAAAGCCCACCATGCAATTTGGACATGTCAGGAGTTTTGAGACAAGAGTGAAATACGGGGCATCCTTGCCTCATGGACACTTGATAAATACAAATTGAAAATAAGGGTCTTAAATGCGAAATGTAGAATAGTCTCTTTATAAACAAAATCTTTAATTTATCACATTTTATCAAAGTTGACAATCCTGAGTATTAGATCTGGGTATGGTGGGCAGACGACATCAAACAGGTGTTTTCCATTCAATAACTTAGATTTTCATTGACCAATCTTAATGAAATATTTGATTTAGCAAGCTTTTAAGGAGACCTTAATTGGTATTGTATTTGAGGCTATTCGGGTCAAGGTCACTGTAACTAAAAAAAGGAAAATGGTTTCCGCTCAATAACTTGAGTTCGGATGAAGATATTAAGCTGAAACTTTGTATTTAGGTAGCTTAAATGCAGACCTAGCTAGGCATCGCAATCAGGGCAAGTTGGGTCAGGGTCAAGGTCATTGTTATTAAAGATAGAAAACATGAAACAGGTGGTTCCCTGTTAATAACTTTAGGGTTAAATGAGGGTAAGGTCAAGGTCACTGTTACTAAAATAGAAAAACATTTTCTGTGCTAAATCCTTTTGTTTTGGATTCACTTATCATAGGCTGCAACTTTGTGTTTATTTAGATTACATGCATACCTTAGCTTGGGTTTAAATTTTGGGCAAGTCAGGATTATGTGATTGTTACTAATAATAGAAAATTGGCTTCCACAAAATAACTTTAGGTTTAATGGAGGTATTGTGCTGAAATTGTGTGCATTGGAAGCTTATATGCCGAACCAGCTTGGAATGTGTATGTGTGTATTTGGAAATTATGAGGTCTTTCTGTGCCTGAGGCTGCATTATGTGTGGACTAGTAGTGTGTCCCAGCACTCATACCTGCATAATTTACTAGACCCACAAAAGTTGGGATGAATTTTGGACTGAAGCTGCAGTTTCAAGCTATTTAGTTTTTACTTACGAGTATTCAATGTTCTTGTGCTGTTTGGGGAAGCTGAAGTATCAGAAGGAACCCCCACCTGTCCGGTATGGTGTCCACCAACTAAGCTTAGATGTGCCCAGAGTGGGGATTGAACCCGGGTCATCTAGGTGAAAGCGCAAGTTCCAACTAATGCGCTTACTGGACAGCCTCCTAGCTAGGGATTGAATTTGGGGCCAGTTTTATCCAAAAAAATCCTGTTATTAAAATAATAATATTTTTTGTCTGCTAAATAAGGCGAGTTTGGTTGTATTCTGCTGACATTTGGTGTGTGCTATGACTAAGCTAACTTGCAGACCCAGCTTGGGATTTCACACTTCTGGGAATGAATTAATAATTTAAACATTCAAAACCTGAATTCATGGCATTGCCATGTTTATAGTTATTTTTTGTTTGTTTTGTTAACAATTGATTTTACAGTTCTCATTTAATCAACGATTTATGTATAATTGTTTGATGTGAATTTTGATATTTTAAAAAATCCATAATTATTTATAAATGTAAATAAGCTATAAGTCTTAATTCCAAATAAGTAATGCCTTCTGTTTTATTACATCTGTAACATGTACTTTGTTACTCTATTTGTTAAGTTAAAAGACTTAAATATACCTTTTGTGTAAAATACTTAGCAATATTTAAGATAAAAATATTTGAATTATTTCTTATTGGCACTTTTGACAAAGGATTCCCCATGTTTTGCTTTGTGCTTAAAGGGCTTTAAGATAGTATCGGTACTCTATCATAAGAATTTATTTTTTTGTATTCATTTTAGTTGCACTGTAGGTCAGATTCTGTCAATATTTAGTGTTGGGATAAGGACTATCTTAATGTTATGAAGAATAGAAGACATTAACCTATGAGGGTCAGGAATATATGACAAAATACATTGTAATTGACATCGCTGCTGAATTTAAACTTGGCAGGTAATTTTTCATCCTTAAGTTGAAAATAATTACAGGATTTCATGAAATCTAGCTGCATGGCCTTTTTTTAACAAAATAATTATATACCTTTGAAACTGTGTTTTAAATGTAAAACAATAACAATAACATTGGTATTATTGAGAGCATCATTCTAAAATGTTTACACTGTTGCTATATTGAGAAGTATGTAATGAAATAACGTTTCACAATTAGTTTCATTAACATTTAGTTCCTGTTTTGGGAATTTGTGTAAAAATACTAATAGTTCCACTTTTTGAATAGCTAATTTGAATGACACAGTCCTTTTTCGTAAAGTCCTCCATTGTTGCAATCCACTCAGAATCGAAGCAAATCATGCTCAACACAATACGATATTAAATCATCCGCACGGCTGGGCTGACTATTTAATCGTTGTATAAAAAATGGGCTCCGAATGGTGGGCTTTAAACGAATGGTGGGCTTTGAACGACCTGCCACAAAGGGAGGGTGTGCAACACCTGTAATTATCACCCGTTACATGGTTATTTTCATTTTTTGTGAGCTGGAATGTGGTAGGACTGGAGTGTTAGGTTTCGGTCTTAACAAAGGTGGGAACCCAATCAGAGCATGTAAAAGGTCAGAATGGTCTTCTTAGAAGCCCTGTCTTTGGTAATGGAGGGATATTAAATTCTGACACATTATTGAAGATTTTTAATTAACAATTTAAATAACTATTACACTATGTCAAAGGTCAGGATGTTCCTATAAGGGGACTTTCCATTGGTTGTTCAGGGATATTGAGTTCTGACAAATTGACAGCAAATATTTTATATTTAACTACATAAGGGTCATTAAAATAGGGAACCATATCAGAACATGGTAAAGGTCAGGATGTTCAATAAATAGGGGACACATTAAGTTTTCAGGGATATTGATTCCTGACAAGTTGGCAAAGATTTGATAATTCAGTTTAGAAGGAGCATTATGAGAAGGAGTGGACATGGAAAGAGAATGTTCTAAACCAAATCTGATCTAAAAAGAATGTAGGAAATATTTCTATTTTTTGTGAAGAAACATTGATTGAAACATCAGGAACAACTGATCAATCACCAATAACTTCACTACTGGTTGAACCACACATTGTTTTTAGCTCCTCTGAGCGTGAAGTTCTCATGGTGACATATTGTGGTTGCCCTTTGTCATGTGTTGTGTATTGTGCATTGTCAACTTTTAGATTACCCTCTAGAGGCAACATTTTTCATCTTGCTGACACATAGTCAGAATGTTGATCTTGATAATATCTATGCCGAGATTGAATCTGGGTTACAATCGACCAAACTAGGTCATCAGGTCAAATCTTAGAAAAACCTTGTTACCACTCTTGAGGAAACATTAATTACTAAATCTTGATGAAACTTAGTCAGAATGTTTATCTTAACAATATCTAGACTGAGTCTGAATCTGGGTCCCATGCGTACAATAACAAGGTCACCAGGTCAAATCTTAAAAAACCCAGTTACCACTATAGAAGCCAGATTTATGACTGGTCAGAATGTTTATCTTTACAAGGATCTAGGCTAAGTCTTAATCTCGGTCTTGTGCTTCCAAAAAACTAGGTCAACAAGTCCAATATAAAATGAAAACTTTTCAACGACTCCAGAAGCCACGAAGCCACATTTTTCACTCAATCTGGATACAATTTGGTTAAAATGATTCTTTTGATAATATGAAGACAGGTTTGAATATTGATCAAGAGTGTTTAAACACAAGGTACAGTCTTCTGCAATTGATGTACCTTGATTTCAGGTGAGCGCTTTAGGGCCATCTTGGCCCTTTTGTCTGTTTAAAAATTTATTCAGTGTTACAAAACAGATATTTTTGAAGTAAAAGCAGCCAAGGTGAATACTGTAATTAATAAACACTCAGAATCAGTGACTTTGACCTTGAAACTTGTTGTTGTGTTTTAATGTATATTTTAAAGCATGCAGATTTGCTACCTGAGATGGAACAGTTATGATGAATCGTCAATTCACTTTAGGCTGCACTCTTCAGGGGAGATATGAATTCATTATACTGTAAAAAATCAAAACACTTCAGGCTAGTGGTTTTGAATTGCATGTGTTTACGCCGCATAATTAGGATCCATTAAGGTGCTTGAATAAATTTTAAAGCAAATGCTGCCACACTGACATTAGAATGTCTTAAGCAAAATAACATTTGCATGTGGTTTTATGCTGATTTAAACAGAGTTATGCAAGTATGACTGAAGTCTCATGACTAGGAGACTGTTTCAATACCCACTCATAAGTCAGTTATGACTCTCAAGCCAGTTGGCATTCTCCCAACTTAGCATTTTGCATTTAAAAGAATTTGTGTCATTGGTTTACTGTTAAGTAACTTAAATATGATGATTTATTAAACAATTTCCTTGACAGCATTGCATGCTTAAAGTGTAGTAGCTGTACAATATCAACAGCAATCTTGCATGGTCAACATCAGCTTTCTTTGATCTGCATCTGCCTGCATTTAAATCAATTTTGCCTGGTTACTATCAGCCTTGCATGGTCAACAATAGTATCCTGTTTGATGTACATTGGTCTCGGACGGTCAGCATCTTTCTTGCTGCGTCAACATCAGTCTTGTATGGTCAACATCAGTCTTGTATGGTCAACATCAATCTTGTATGGTCTAAATCAATCTTGTATGGTCTAAATCAATCTTGTATAGTCTACATCCGTCTTGTATGGTCAACATCAGTCTTGTATGGTCAACATCAATCTTGTATGGTCAACATCAATCTTGTATGGTCAACATCAGTCTTGTTTGGTCAACATCAGTCTTGTATGGTCTAAATCAATCTTGTATGGTCAACATCAATCTTGCATGATCAACATCAAAATTGTATGGGCAACATAAATCTTGTATGGTCAACATCAATCTTCCATGGTCAACATCAATCTTGTATAGTCAACATCAATCTTGTATTTTCAACATCAATCTTGTATTGTCAACATCAATCTTGTATGGTCAACATCAATCTTGTATAGTCAACATCAATCTTGTATCTTCAACATCAATCGTGTATGGTCAACATCAATCTTGTATTGTCAACATCAATCTTGTATGGTAAACATCAATCTTGTATGGTCAACATCAATCTTGCATGATCAACATCAATATTGTATGGTCAACATCAATCTTCCATGGTCAACATCAATCTTGTATTGTCAACATCAATCTTCCATGGTCAACATCAATCTTGTATGGTCAACATCAATCTTGTATAGTCAACATCAATCGTGTATGGTCAACATCAATCTTGTATTGTCAACATCAGTCTTGCATGGTCAAAATAAGTTGTGTATGGTCAACATCAATCTTGTATTGTGAACATCAATCTTCCATGGTCAACATAAATATTGTATGGTCAACATCAATCTTGTATGGTCAAAATCAATCTTCCATGGTCAACATCAGTCTTGTATGGTCAACATCTATCTTAAAAGGTCAATATCAATCTTCCATGGTCAACATCAATCTTGTATTGTCAACATCAATCTTGTATGGTCAACATCAATCGTGTATGGTCAACATTAGTCTTGTATGGTCAACATCAGTCTTGTATGGTCAACATCAATCTTGTATTGTCAACATCAATCTTGTATGGTCAACATCAATCGTGTATGGTCAACATCAGTCTTGTATGGTCAACATCAATTTTGTATGGTCAACATCAATCTTGTATGATCAACATCAGTCTTGTTGGTCAACATCAATCTTGTATTGCCAACATCAATCTTCCATGGTCAACATTAGTCGTGTATGGTCAGCATCAGTCTTGTATGGTCAACATCAGTCTTGTATTGTCAACATCAATCTTGTATGGTCAACATCAATCTTGTATGGTCAACATCAGTCTTGTATGGTCAAAATCAATCTTGTATGGTCAACATCAATCTTGTATGGTCAACATCAGTCTTGTATGGTCAAAATCAATCTTGTATGGTCAACATCAATCTTGTATGGTCAACATCAGTCTTGTATGGTCAAAATCAATCTTGTATGGTCAACATCAATCTTGTATGGTCAACATCAGTCTTGTATGGTCAAAATCAATCTTGTATGGTCAACATCAATCTTGTATGGTCAACATCAGTCTTGTATGGTCAAAATCAATCTTGTATGGTCAACATCAATCTTGTATGGTCAACATCAGTCTTGTATGGTCAAAATCAATCTTGTATGGTCAACATCAATCTTGTATGGTCAACATCAGTCTTGTATGGTCAAAATCAATCTTGTATGGTCAACATCAATCTTGTATGGTCAACATCAGTCTTGTATGGTCAAAATCAATCTTGTATGGTCAACATCAATCTTGTATGGTCAACATCAGTCTTGTATGGTCAAAATCAATCTTGTATGGTCAACATCAATCTTGTATGGTCAACATCAGTCTTGTATGGTCAAAATCAATCTTGTATGGTCAACATCAATCTTGTATGGTCAACATCAGTCTTGTATGGTCAAAATCAATCTTGTATGGTCAACATCAATCTTGTATGGTCAACATCAGTCTTGTATGGTCAAAATCAATCTTGTATGGTCAACATCAATCTTGTATGGTCAACATCAGTCTTGTATGGTCAAAATCAATCTTGTATGGTCAACATCAATCTTGTATGGTCAACATCAGTCTTGTATGGTCAAAATCAATCTTGTATGGTCAACATCAATCTTGTATGGTCAACATCAGTCTTGTATGGTCAAAATCAATCTTGTATGGTCAACATCAATCTTGTATGGTCAACATCAGTCTTGTATGGTCAAAATCAATCTTGTATGGTCAACATCAATCTTGTATGGTCAACATCAGTCTTGTATGGTCAAAATCAATCTTGTATGGTCAACATCAATCTTGTATGGTCAACATCAGTCTTGTATGGTCAAAATCAATCTTGTATGGTCAACATCAATCTTGTATGGTCAACATCAGTCTTGTATGGTCAAAATCAATCTTGTATGGTCAACATCAATCTTGTATGGTCAACATCAGTCTTGTATGGTCAAAATCAATCTTGTATGGTCAACATCAATCTTGTATGGTCAACATCAGTCTTGTATGGTCAAAATCAATCTTGTATGGTCAACATCAATCTTGTATGGTCAACATCAGTCTTGTATGGTCAAAATCAATCTTGTATGGTCAACATCAATCTTGTATGGTCAACATCAGTCTTGTATGGTCAAAATCAATCTTGTATGGTCAACATCAATCTTGTATGGTCAACATCAGTCTTGTATGGTCAAAATCAATCTTGTATGGTCAACATCAATCTTGTATGGTCAACATCAGTCTTGTATGGTCAAAATCAATCTTGTATGGTCAACATCAATCTTGTATGGTCAACATCAGTCTTGTATGGTCAAAATCAATCTTGTATGGTCAACATCAATCTTGTATGGTCAACATCAGTCTTGTATGGTCAAAATCAATCTTGTATGGTCAACATCAATCTTGTATGGTCAACATCAGTCTTGTATGGTCAAAATCAATCTTGTATGGTCAACATCAATCTTGTATGGTCAACATCAGTCTTGTATGGTCAAAATCAATCTTGTATGGTCAACATCAATCTTGTATGGTCAACATCAGTCTTGTATGGTCAAAATCAATCTTGTATGGTCAACATCAATCTTGTATGGTCAACATCAGTCTTGTATGGTCAAAATCAATCTTGTATGGTCAACATCAATCTTGTATGGTCAACATCAGTCTTGTATGGTCAAAATCAATCTTGTATGGTCAACATCAATCTTGTATGGTCAACATCAGTCTTGTATGGTCAAAATCAATCTTGTATGGTCAACATCAATCTTGTATGGTCAACATCAGTCTTGTATGGTCAAAATCAATCTTGTATGGTCAACATCAATCTTGTATGGTCAACATCAGTCTTGTATGGTCAAAATCAATCTTGTATGGTCAACATCAATCTTGTATGGTCAACATCAGTCTTGTATGGTCAAAATCAATCTTGTATGGTCAACATCAATCTTGTATGGTCAACATCAGTCTTGTATGGTCAAAATCAATCTTGTATGGTCAACATCAATCTTGTATGGTCAACATCAGTCTTGTATGGTCAAAATCAATCTTGTATGGTCAACATCAATCTTGTATGGTCAACATCAGTCTTGTATGGTCAAAATCAATCTTGTATGGTCAACATCAATCTTGTATGGTCAACATCAGTCTTGTATGGTCAAAATCAATCTTGTATGGTCAACATCAATCTTGTATGGTCAACATCAGTCTTGTATGGTCAAAATCAATCTTGTATGGTCAACATCAATCTTGTATGGTCAACATCAGTCTTGTATGGTCAAAATCAATCTTGTATGGTCAACANTACAATATATATATATATATATACATTCTGATATAGTTTCTAGTTTTTTTCGTTTGCTATATTAATATTCTTCCGTTCAAAATATTGTATATATCTGACAAGTGGTTACATGATATGTATACATTCAGTTATTCCTAAATTGAAACATATACCCATTATTACATAGACAGCGACACAACCAGGCAGATGTAGTCAAGAGAGCCACCGAATTGAAAGATTTAATGCTCAAACTGTTAGGAATTAAACGGGGTGTACCGATGTCCGATATTAACAATGTGTCCATCTATATGTATGATATATTAAAATATATTCGCTATGTGTAGTATACGTTCTGTTGTGATCAATTTTCACAGAATTTGCTTATTAATTTCTTTAACTGAATTTTCGTATCGCTGTATTTATGAATTAACTCAAAACTATTGTTAATGGTTGTGTGTATTATTGTTCACAAAGCTAGTTCAAAAGACAAAATAACTAAAAAAGCGCATGGTCATTTACTAGAAACTGCATGTTTTATAACATATCAAAACTCTTGATTTAATTGCGGGAGACCGAATGAAATATGCAATGAGAACGCAAGTTCACATTTTGGGACGAATTTTATCTGTTATTTTATCTGAAAAGTATAATTATCAACACAACAATAGGCGGAAGTTAAATTCACTTCAGTTTGGCAAGTGATAAATCAAGCGGAACTTAATGTGTTATCTGTGGCGCTTTTAAATTGACAGGTATGTTGTTTTGTTTTTTATTCTTTTAATGATTTTATGTTTAAAAGACTACAATATTCAGAATAGGTTTTCGAATAAAGCTGTAAACAGTAGGTCTAAATTTACAGTTGTATTTAATGTATCGAGATTAAAATAACATTCTTTCGAAGGACATTGTACGTTTAATGGATTTTCTTCTGATTAATTACAATTAGTACATGGCTTTGTGTGTGATTGATATAATATTAAGCATTATATAATATTACTGATGTATTGGAGCTGTTTTTGTGAACGAATATAAATAGGGGAAGGAATATGAGAGACACTGTTGCTCCATCGGGCTGCCGTTATTCAGTTATTACGTTTTTTCAGTCAACAAATGAAAACGTTTTTTTAATTATAATCAAATAATATTGATACAGGTGTTAACATCATTAAATACAACTTGTTTTCGACTTCTGTGAAAACAACTAAATTTAACATAATTTAGAACCCTGTTAACCTTCAGGGTGTCTGAAAGATGAATATATATATTTATCGATAAATCGATTCTAAACTCTCTTCGGAGCGATTAACGTTCCATGCTCGATAAAACAATGCGAAAGTTATAATTATAAATAGTATGTGCATTTTCGTATGTTATTATCATTTCAACATGTATTTGTACATATATTAAATATTCGTAGATGTTTGGTTGTTAAAACAAAGCGGTAAAATATGCAGTAAGTTGTTTAAACAAATTGACAAAGAGTGTTATATACATGCAATAGCTGCATTACATTACATGTTTTCATATTACAATACCGTTGTTGTTCTGGCCTCCAGATTGTAAAACGGGGAAAATAAGACTCAATCAGCCAGAGATAACTGAAACAAACGGTTATGTATGTACGGCTGATAACCGATTTTGAAAACCAGATCATATGACATTACAAAAACAAACAGAAACCTCGTGATAAATACGATACAATTAATAAAACTTGGGATGACTGCCTTGGGACGATGTATGCTAAGCAGTTGTGGGTTGAACAGATTGGATTGAAACTTAACTGTCTCCCACAGTTTGTCAAGTGATCGTCCTGTAAAATTCTCTCCGACCCTTTCATTCATTTTGATAAATGTATATCCATGTTGTGGATGTCGGTCGCCATTTTGATTTTAAAATTAATAATCAGCTATTGTGCATACCCCTATTTCGCGGAGATAATGGTCCATGTACCATGAATAATCATTGATTATTACCGATATAAATAAGCGCTTCTTCAATTGTACATATCGTGTGTTAAGAAAGACATGTTACGTTAAACATATATGCAATCAATATAAACATTATCATTTAATAATTAACAGTTAAACATGTCACATATATTTGTTATCACAGATTTTCAGCACAGACTAGTAATTTGATATATTATAGAAACAAATTCACGACTTTAGGGAAACTTAATATGTCAAATGAAATAACTTAGATACTATAGTGTAAAAACCTAGGATTGCCCATGAAAGCTCGAAAGCTTATTTCCAATGGGGTCCAGTTTAAAATCTGAACAAAAATACATGTCAACATCATAACATAAGCGGTTCATATGATATATACTCTTTAAAAAATTGACTATGGTAATAGTCCGTATGTTTATTAAATTGTATTGGTATTCGCGCAACTGGTTTGTGAGTGTAAATGTTAACAAATATGGTGTGTTGTATTGTATCGTTAACAGTTTATTCGTTTACATCAAGTAATAACCTACATACATTCGTTTGTAAAAGAACCATATTCAAATATTTTATTTCAACATATACATGTGTTGTTTGTCTAGTGCGAATATTAGCGACTTTGTCTCAATTTCAAAACTAGACTTTGTCTCATGATTATAGAAATTCTTCAAACCAATGTTTTGTTGCGTTACTTTCGTTTTTCGGACTTTTGCAATGGTAAGAGTTAAGAGTTAATGTGAATGCATTACGCCATGAATACGTATCGTTCTTATGTATACATTATGGCATTGCTTTCTTTTTATATGTACATGGACTGTTATTAATTTATGTCTATTTTAGTATTTGGTAGCCGATTTGGGTACTCGGTGCGTTGCATGGTCCCATTCTAAGTAATACCACATGCGGTACATGTACGTGTGTAAAAGTTATGTGTATCTTATCTTTGCACAGGCTTTCCATATGCATATATGACAACGTAGCTTTTAATGCGGTATATGTGGTTTGGTTTAGTTCGAGCAATATAATTGAAAGTTTGATACATGTGAATGTATATGTTGGTAACACAACAACCATTGCATGATGAATTGTGTTTCATTTGCCACGTGTTTGTTACAGTAATGATGATAGTATGCGCTTGAATTCTATCTTTATCATATATATATATATAACTGTATTTCCATAATTTGTAGCCATGCTGTGATTTTTCATGTATTAAACGTGCTTCTTGAATTTTGTTTCGTGCTTCTTTATTTTTATGTACATCTTTAGTTTTGCTTTCAACATAGCAACTCTCATTATATATGAAAATTGCAAAATATGTTTACTTTATGAAGACAAATATTGTAGTTTGCATTTTGGGTTAAAAATTGTGTTGTAAAATCATATTTTTTCATTATGTCCAATATAAATGCAACTAGCAAATGTTACATAATAATTTTTGTTTTTATTATTTTGTACAAACACTGTAATCATAGTTTAAGTGTAGATGTAGTTCTGAACCTTTTTGTTAAGCATCACTTAATATTATTGTGTTATACATATATACGTAAATAACGATTTAAGTTAAGTAAAAATGATAAAAAGGTAGAAGGAAGTATATTGAAATTCATTTTTTTTATATTGATAGTGAAATACAGGACATATAGTCATATACACCTGTGCATGTAAATGTCTTTGTAAATTGATTGTTTTTAAATATATTACGAAATGAATGTTATCATTTAAATAAACAAACTTCACTTTATACAGCTGATATGTGTCTATTGTGTCACTGGTAAGTTTGAAAGCTAACGTAAAATTGTTGCTGTGCGTGCGATCGCTAAAATAGCGTATACATTATTACTGGACAAAACTGTTAACACCGGCTTTGTTTTTAAGATAAATACACTGGCAAATGAGTTTTTTTAGTACCGCAATTAAGTGGATTCATTATTATCATACTTAGGTCTTAGGCGAGAGTGTAAGTGTGTGTTAGTTGTAATGTATGAGGATTGGTTTGGATTAGATTTACGCGCTCAAGGGTGGCAACTGCTTAAACAACAAAAAAAAATCAACAATCTCAAGTTTTTTCCCTTATAATTCTTCAATCGCCGGATGATCATATTAAATAGAACAGAACAGAACAACTCTTTATTTACACCTAAGTAAACAAGGTATACAATAAGGACAACATAACAAAACGAGTTCTAACAATATTGTCCGGTTCAAGTTGGGATCAGTTATTACATGCATAATGTAAAAAAGATAATAGTAGCGGTAGATATTGTTACTATAATACAAGATACAATGGGAAACTACCAAATGGAGTGTTCAAACACATTACATTTTTACTAGTTCGTTTGGAGGGGGGGGGAGAGTGACATATCTTCACATGCATAGATGCAAAAATTATAGAACAGAACAGAACAGAACAGACAGTTTATTCAGACTTATACATATGTACATCGTCTTTAATGCATATATTTATTAATTAAACAATGTCACGTGTCAAAATATAATAATTTTGACAAAATCAATGATACAATATTATATTTATATATATTTATAAATTCAATGTGTAAATTCAGTGAAATTTCAAAACAAAATATGAAGAGAGAAAAAACAACGATTTTGAAAAGAAGAAACATACTTATTTTACAGGCAGTAAGGATAAACATTTACGTTTAATTTGGGTATGGTATATATGTTATAGTTTTTGCAAAAAGTACAAACGCAGAAGATCAATTAGTTCACATAATATCAATGCAAAAAAGTGACAGATATTTATGGGAACTTAATAAGAAAAAAAACAATTAAGTCAATTAGTGGTATTTATAATAGAATTTCGTATAGTTAAGGCTTCTTTAACATATTTACATACATTAATAATTTCAAATTTACATGTTGATGTCAATNCTGTGCAGTCCGCACAGGCTAATCAGGGATGACAATTTCCGCTTTTATGGAATTTTTCGTTTAAATGATGTCTCTTCTTAGCGAAAATCTAGTTTAGGCGGAAAGTGTCGTTCCGGATTAGCCTGTGCGGACTGCACAGGCTAATCTGGGATGACACTTTACGCACAAGCATTTTGCCCAGTTTTCTCAGAACACGCCACATGTTTGCAAAGTGTGAAAAACTGACAGCAGTCCATGTTTAGACCACTTTCAAGTGTGAACTGGGAACAGATTGACACTTGAACATAAAGATACATAAATATATTGTGTGAAAATACAGGTTGGGACTGAAAATCCACTTCAACTTATCCAATAATTTGTGTTAATTATTTTAAGATAAACAACAGCTTTTATATGAGATAAGAAGAATGACAATTGGGTATTCCATTTAAGTGGAACTTTGACTAAACCATGTTCAAGATAACGGGGTTCAGCTGTATTACATGATTTACTTAATAAATGTGTTGTTAAATACCAGGTCACAGGTTCATGAATATTTATGTAGTAACACAATATGTGGCATTGCATACCTTTTTTTTTCACAAACTCCAAATTATAATTGCAACGCTAATTTACAGAATAAAATTTGAAAACATTGTTTTAATGTCATGTCATGATGTATGTATTTTATATCATCTAGAAGGTCATGTGAATTAATTGAGCCTCGTTCTTTGAAATGTGTTGTCCCAGATTAGCCTGTGCGGACTGGGAAGCCTTTAACCCTTTGAGTGCTGGAACCTGATTTTGAAGGCCTTTGCAAACAGTTTGGATCCAGATGAGACGCCACAAAATGTGGCGTCTCATCAGGATCCAAACTGTTTGCTATTCTGATAGTGGTCTTTGGAAAAAAGTGAAGAAAATGAAGATTTTATAAATTCAGCAGATGACATTTTAGCAGACGACAAATTTCCCAGCATGCAAAGGGTTAAACGAAAAATACAATAAAAGGGAAAAGTGTTGTTCCTCATTTTAGCCTATGAGGACTCCACAAGCTTAATCTGGGACAACACTTTACGCACATGCATTTAACCCCTTATTACAGAGCGATCAGGCTCAATTATTTTATACTGTACATGGAGTGAATAAAGACTGATCCCGGAAAAGCACGAGTTTAGAAAAACCCACTTATCACCCTGGTACAAACAACCTTGGTCTATTATTTCACCAATGATAGCTTACTTTAAATCATAACGGTGTGATTTCGAAAGGATTATAAATGGGTCAGCTTTATTTGTACCAGCAGATAAGTGTTTTTTTTTCCAAAAAGTAGTTTTTTCCGGGATACAATTTTATATTGCTAGACTGAACAGGTATCTTGAATGCACACAGGTATAACAGTTTAACTGTTGAGAAACTCACAACAATATGATGCACATTAACAGACTTCAAAAAAGCTAAAAAAAGTGTTAGATATTTTGTCTGATAACCTTTCAAAACATACCGGCCTTAAATGAAAATTGCCAAACAAAAGAAAATCATTAACATATGAACTTGCACATTTCTGCAATCTCTAAAAGAAAAAGTAAATTTTTCAGGATTTAAAAACCTATGACATAGAATACATACATACATAAACTGACAATTTATAAGCATATAATATATTTAGGTAAGTTTATTTATTAAACAAAACTTCAATATGACACCATGCTTACTGAAAATGAAATCTGAAATATTTTACATTCATGAAACAAGTTATCGATAGGGTTGTTGTTGTATATGTTAGGACTCTATTGCTTAGCGTATCTCTTTAAAACCACCATGAAGACGCTTTATGCAACAAGCTTTACATAACCCATAGATATTTGAAATTTAGCATCTTGTTAAAGCAACTGCCTTGATGCTTGCAAACGCAAATTAAGCTCATGACATAAAACTGTCACCCTTTGTGATTTTTTAAGGAAGTGACTCTTCTTAACAAAAATCTAGTTCAGGTGGAGGTGTCGTCCCTGATTAGCCTGTGCAGATTTCTCGGGCTGATCTGGGACAACGCAAATGCATTAACCCTTTGAGTGCTGGAACCGGATTTTGAAGGCCTTTGCAAACAGTTTGGATCCAGATGAGACGCCACAGAATGTGGCGTCTCATCAGGATCCAAACTGTTTGCTATTCTGATAGTATTCTTTGAAAAAAATCGAAGAAAATGCTAATTTTAGAAATTCAGCAGACGACATTTTAGCAGACGACAAATTACCCAGCATGCAAAGGGTTAAGACCAGTTTTACCAGAGCAATGCTCAATTATGTTACAAAAAAGGATCCTCCCTCTTTCCGTTATCCAAAATCTTGTGGTTTTAAGGCATAAATGCTGGCTGCACAAGATTCTGTTTGAAGGAGTGGTGTGAATTGACCTGGANTTAACCCTTTGAGCGCTGGAACCGGATTTTGAAGGTTTTTGCAAACAGTTTGGATCCAGATGAGACGCCACAGAACGTGGCGTCTCATCAGGATCCAAACTGTTTGCTATTTTGATAGTATTCTTTGAAAAAAAATCGAAGAAAATGCTAATTTTAGAAATTTAGCAGACATCATTTTAGCAGACGAAAAATTTCCCAGCATGCAAAGGGTTAAGACCAGTTTTACCAGAGCAATGCTCAATTATGTTACAAAAAAAAGGATCCTCCCTCTTTCCTTTATCCAAAATCTTGTGGTTTTAAGGCACTTTCTGGGCCAGGTTATATCACCTTAATGTCATCTTTAAGCTTTCTACATTACAAGGATAAAGGAAAGATTAAAGTAAGAGAAACCAAACAGTACAGAAATGTAAATGCTGGCTGCACAAGATTCTGTTTGAAGGGGTGGTGTGAATTGACCTGGAGTCACATTGTGCACCCGGGCATATTTAAGTATTACCACAGCTTCTTGACTTACCATGTGTGCGTGACACCGCAATATACCTATACAAGTTATATGTATTCAGTGACATTAGACTAAGGCAGATATTGCTTATAAAGCAGGGCTTTATAGCTTGTTTACTTGGGAGTAAAATTGAAATCTCATCCACATAATGTTTCTTGTTCATTCATATTTCCCCGATGTTTGGCATGCCAGTGATGATGCCAGTCTCTTATTATAATCTTCATGCACTTCTACGCATCACTGAATGTTACGTACTTCATAAAGCTATTGACAATCAAATTGAGTCATTTCATGTCAGACTTGTAATATTTAAATGCCTTTTTAAGAGCACGGTGAAAGGAACGTCTTATTCCCATGCAAAATTGGTTCTATTGTTTTCATTGATTTCTTATATGCAAACAGTAATTGCAAACTGCCGCAAAGACAGGATTACACAATAGACATATCCATTTCTTAGTTTGATCCTATTTATTGTGTGCAGAACCAGAGGCGATTGAGTCACTTATTCAGGGGTACTTGGAACCATTACTCTGTGTTTTTTGGACAATGGCCCTTCTTACACTTCCCAAGTAAGGAACAAAAGAATGACCTCATAAAGTGGAGGCCAGATCCATGACATTGCTGTCACCTTTTCAGTTTTTGGTCAACATTTGTTTTTTAATCTTAAGATTCTTGGGTCTTCATAGGTATATATACCAATTATTAGATTTTTCAGAACTTAATTGGGTTTGATTACTTTGTTTTTTCAACTAAAGATCAGTTGCTAATTTGTGGCTGAATGTCAGGATTCCATATACTTTCTTTTCTTGTTCTGTCCACTATGGATGAGCCTGGTATTTTGTGATAATGGCAGCTCAGACATATCCCTTTGCATGCTGGGTAATTTGTCGTCTGCTAAAATGTCGTCTGCTGAAGCTTCTTTGAAGTCAAATTTAGAACTTCTTACATTTGTTTAGTCAAATATTTCTCTTTTACTCAATAGCAATTTTACTGCCATTAGTTGCTAGGCACACTGGGCATTTTGTCGTCTTAGGATTTTATTTATTATCTGGCTTATGATAAAGTGTTATATAGATACCCTGGCAAATGTTCGCGATGTAAATTGATTTTTGAAGTTAGTATTTTGAGATATAATTGAGGGGCTTTTAAATATTTCTGAAATGAAATGTGGTTGTGGATTTTGTTTTAGAGTTTTAAGATAACATCTTGAATTTGTTTAATAAGCTTTAAATTATCTGTATGGTTATCACAAACATGTAATGTATCAACATAACAAGAAATGAATCGGTTTAGATTTTAAACTTTTTATTTCTTCCCAATAATCTGGAACATTGATAAGAGTGCATTTCATGCAGTCACAACTTTTGTTTAATGGTTGAAATAATATCTCATGTTTGCCAGCTTTAAGGAAAGAAATTGATTTATTAAAAATAATGTTTACCTTAGATTTATGATAGCGTGTTTTTTTTCAAAGGAATAAATAATGTGTATAAATTTCTTATAGTATTAAACCAGATATAACATCCATGGCTTTTCCTAATCATTTTGGGTATTTGACATATACCTGTGACATTAGGAATTTAATTCACTCTAAATTGGCAAAAAATAATAATTGTTTGATAAAATATTAACTATTGGTAATAAAACTAACGTAAACCAGTACATTCCAATCATAAACATAAAATTAAATGGGTATTACAACTTCAAAACTCTTTATTTCTAGACTTATCATCTCTATTACCAAACATAAAAAGTCACCATTTATTTGGAAATTTTTGGACTGGATTTTGGGAAAAGAAGCCCTGAAATCAGTTCTTTTGAAAAATTGAATTAATAACTAAAAAATTTAAAGCGCTACTAAAGGGATAAACACTTTACTCTAGGTTTACCCGGTCTGTAATATGTCCGTCTGTCTGTCTGTCAAAATCTGGATCCTGCAATAACTTAAAAATAAACTTAAGCTAGCCACTTTTTTTTAGCTCACCTGAACACATGTTTTGTCTGTTGTTCTTCACATGTCACCTTTCGTGCATCTTGCAGTGTCAACATTTGCCCTGTGAACACTCAAACGGCCGCATTTATTGTCCAATCTTCATGAAACTTGGTAAGAACATTTGTCAGAACATCTCAATCATAACTCCATCAAGTTTGAAACATGGTTACATGAGGTAAAAAACTTGGTCACTAGGTCAAATTAGAGGAAAAACTTGTGAACACTGTAGCAACCTTATTCATTGCCCAATTATATATATATAATCTTTAGAAAACTTGGTCAGAACATTTGTAAATGATATCTCAGCCTAGTTTGAAACTGGATCACATAGGGTCAAAAACTAGGGCAGTAGGTGACATTAAATAACAATCTTAATTTGGTCAGAACATTGGTCCCTTTGATATCTTAGCCACCTTCTAAACTGGGTTTCTTGTTGTCAATAACTAGGTCATGAGGTCAAATGAAACAAAAAGTTCAGGATTAATATTGAGGCCATATTTATTGCCTAATCTTCATGAAACTTTGTGAGAATATTTGTCCAAATTTCAAATGTTTTTGAAACACGGTCATCTGGGGTTGAAAATTAGGTCATTAGATCAGATTGAAGACAAAGCTTATGAACACTCTAGAAGTGAAATTTGCTTGTACAATTTTCATGAAACTTTCTCTGTACATTTATATTTTGTTCTATTGATTTCTTTAGTGAGTGGGATTTCCATAAAAAACATTGCCGCCATGAGATGGGGCAGTTTTTATTGTGAAACTTGCAAAGAAAATGACAAAATTGTGTTGCTTTGATATCTGGGCTGAGTTAAAAAATGATTGTGGTTTGTTAACGAATATTGCTGCCGGATTTTGGGCAGTTTTAAGTCTACTGTTTAACCTTTTGAACACTACCTGCTTGGAACAGGTTAGTTCCTTGGGGGCCTTTTAAGGCTTTTGACCCTCTTGTTTAGTGAGAGTTTTTAAACTCATCTGAATGATAACCCTTTTATGTATATCACATAAAGATGAGAACACATTTTAAATGATTTTATACTGATTGATCTTTAATGATTATAGCTTTTTATGTCCTAAAACATGTTTACTACTGCTTTGTTTATAGTAAATTTAATAGGATTTAGCCATGATCTTTGATGGTGGTCCATTGCAGTTAAACTTTGTGAAGTGAGTTGCACATTCTTCTAGCTTACTGGTATAGAAGCATGGTTGTCATGACAGTCATTGGTTATCATAATCCCCACAACCAATAGCTGAGTCGGTGACTGGAGACTGTTAGAATTTGGAATCACTTGTGGTCAACACGGTTGGTCAGTTGGTCTGACACAGTCCGTCACGAAATGTGTATGTATTTTAACCCCTTCCATGAATCTATTGATTTTGAAATAACTTAGCACAAATTTATAACTAAGTGAGATTGTGTATCATGCAATTAGCATCAAATGTCTCTATAAGGTCTCAGTTTCATTTTGAGGTCAAAGTTCAAAGTGAAATGCTGTTGTTTTTTTTATGTTTTGCTTTTTAACCCATTTATGCCTAGCGTCTAGAAAAAAGGCCTTGGCAAACAGCGTAGACCCAGATGAGACGCCGCATGATGCGGTGTCTCATCAGGGTCTGCGCTGTTTGCTTCAAGAATTTTTTCTGTAAGAAATATTCTAAATATAGAAATAAATATACTAGACATCCATAATTTTGGAAATTAATTGATCCAATTATTTAGATGGATGGGAGAGTCCACTAGGCATAAATGGGTTAAATAGCTGTTGTCTAAACTCTTTATGTGTACCTGTTTTGAAGTAATTTGAAATAACTTGGCACAATTGTTAACCTAAAAGAAAAAGTGTGTGGCCTGCGAGGACAGGATGGCTGCCATAAATGTTATGGTCATACTGTGAGGTCATGGTAATATTGTGAGGTCATAGGTCAAAAGTAGGTGCCTTCTTGTTATATTTTGTTAAAGACTGCATAAGTTGAATACCTCAAAGGATTTCAATATTTGCTTCACAGTAATATTCATATGACTAGTCATTATGTGTCAATAACATAACCCATGCTTGAAGATAAAAGTTCAAGGCACAATTCATGATCAAATGTTTAAAAAATGTATTAGTTCCTCTCCGTAATCATCCTTTTTAAGGGTTTTCAATTTTTTCAGATGTCCTCAATTTTATCATTCAAAGGTCAAGGTCACAATTTGTGTGTTACACTAATCATTCAGAGCGGTCAAGGTCACAATTCAAGATCACGCTTGTTCAATATCAGTGTATAATACATAAATGTTTCAATATCCTGCATAAAATGTACTTCATTGATAATTCCCGCTGAAATCTTGACAATAGCTATTGTTGTACAAAAAAGTAAAACTTCCGAGAAAACATACAACATGTATACACACATATCAGTTACAGTGATCAGAAGCAGAACTTGCTGGTCCAGAATCAATGAAAGCAGACATGAAAGCTACCTGGCAAACATATAAGCAGGATAAGAATGCAAAGAATAGCGCTGCTAATTGTGAACATAACTTTGAATACTTTTGGATGTCATCGATTGAGGAATCTGTTTCACCCATGCCCAGAGATTTATTTGGTTCGGTTTCAAAAGTGTATTGATTTGGTNTACTTTGCCTGATAACGGTGCCCCGGGTGAGCGATGCACCCTCTCAAATTTAATTGAGTCAACAACGTCACTGGCGATCTTGAAGGCGTCTTTTAGGTGCTGGCGGAGTTTAACTTCGGTCACTTCCGGCGCCTCGTTTCCGGTCGAGTTGTCCTCGGTTACCCCGGCGAAAATGAGGTTATTTCGCATGGACTGCGATTGTAGGTATGACACGTTGGCACGCAGGGTATTTCTTTCCTTCTCCAATTCCTGAACCCTCTCCGAAAGCTGCGCCGCATGGATGTCAGCACCATCTACCTTGTCCTCGATGCGCGTCACGCGCTCGTCCACTTTTTTCACTCTATCCTCAATTGCCACCCAAAGCTTGTTCATATCCTTTTCCATAGCACCCATTCTCTTCTCGATATTCTCAATCACACCCATCTTTTTTTCCATAGCCTCTAACCGACCACTGACATTCTGTAAAAGGGTCATAAGGTCCCGGATTGTCGGCTCTACACTATTTTCAGCCATTACTGGACTGTCAGATACACTAGCGAATACACTAAAATCCTCACCGTAAAGCACTGTGCTCGTTGAATTTAATACATCACTTATTGATAAATTTGCACAATCTGTATCCCCAGACGGGCCTCTTTGTTTATGTACTTTTCTGCTGTTTGATTCATTTCCACTACTATTTCTGTCTTTTCTTTTCTTATCCCGCGATTTTTTCATGTTGAACCTTCACATTTTGTTAAATTACACAGTTTCACATTAAATCCAGATAAATAATTTCACTGAAAATGGTTTGATTTGTTAATATTTGTTTGTTTTCTTCACACTGTAAAAATGTCGACCTTTCGCGCCAAAAAAAAAAAATATATACATCGAGATCCTGAATCCAACAGAAAATAGAGAAAAAGAAAATGGTAGTATGTTTTAAGTATTGGACTTTATAAGTAGATTTAATTCGATGTCAATCAATAATTGTCGTAGTTATATGTAACTTAAGTTGATTTGTTCGAGAGAGAAAATCTACAGTTGCGTTAAAGTCATTAAAGTAATGTGTACACAATACGTAGTAAACAATTAACCTACACAAAACAATGCAAAACAATACAAATGTTATATATTGTCGGGAAGGCATATTAACACAATAATATTTGCTGTAAGTAGCTATTAACACCGACATTTATAAATAGCGTTCATTCTATTAAAATTTGCTCTATTTTTATGTTCATATTTACCCGATGATGGCAAAAATACAGTTCGATTCTAAGAAAAAGGATAATTTAAATACAGACGCAAAAACATAAATTTGAACAGGCAGTATAGTAGCATGTAGCCCGTTCCGGAAACAATGTTTTTATTCGTTCGCGGTTTAGGGTGACGGATGCATAATGAGCGTTTGAAGAGGAGAAGGTTATGTTCTTCACTTCCAACCTGGTCATTTGTACATGTTGTGCATTTTCTTTCAGTGTATGGGTTGCCGTCATATCTGCCTGTTTCGACTGGGAGGTTATGGTTGGCCGTTCTGATTTTTCCCGTTTTTCTAGTCCAGAAATATATAATTTTTGCTAGAATAGTAATTGATATTGGGTACCTGCCAAGTTTTCCGTGTAATAAAGATATAGGTGTTGAAGTTTTAGCATGTGTAATTTTTCTTAAACAGTTATTGTGGATTCTTTCTATTATATCAATGTTTTCGTATCCAAATATTTCAGTAGGTCAAAATAGGAAGCACAGTGTAGTCAAAGAGCTTTAAATTGAGGACGATTGTGAGGCTTGCATTGTTTGTCCTTGTGACAAGTACGTGCATGGCTTTGGTTGCTTGTTCTGCTATATGTTTGCGTGCTTTAAGAAATGATCCATTGTTTGAGAAAGTGAGACAAAGATAATAATAGTTGTCTGTTATCTCAATTGGTGTATTACCAATGTAAAAATTGAAGTTTTTTAATTGTCTTGCTCCAAATATTATTATTTTAGTTTTGTTATAGTTAATGGTTAAATGCCAGTTGCTGCAATATTCATGGAAAGTTTTTAAGCTATTCTGGAAATCATTTGGGCAATCTTAAAGTAATGCAGTGTCATCAGCATAGAGTAAAATAAGAAGTTTAAGCAAACATTTCAGTTCTAACGAGTCTTTTAACTCTACACCGACAGAACTGTTCAGATGCAAACATGCTTTCATATCAATCAGGAACAGAGCAAAGAGTAGTGGGGAAAGGTTTTCTCCTTGACTGACTCCAATTTCTTAAATAAATGTAGAAGAGACAGTGCCATTGTGTGAGATTCAGGATTTAATATTACTATACATGTTTAAAATGATGTTAAAAACAACAACAACATTTATTGAGTTTTTTAGAATTTGTACCAGAGGTCTACTCTCCATACCTTATATAAGGCCTTTTCCAAGAAATGAGTTAATCTTTGATTAAGTACAGAGGTGAACAGTTTTCCAAGACAGCTTAATATTGTCATTGGTCGATAGTTATTGGGATCTTGAGGGTCACTTTTGTTTTTCAAAATTGGGATGAAGCTATGGTTTGACTTCACAAAGAATCAAAGTACTGATAGTACTGGTGTGACGATGCTTTTGAGGAGAATGGATATAAAAGCATCAATTTAAATTTATCTTCATCACCACAATTGTGTATGTGGGTACGGCAGCGGCCGACGCGTATCCCCACGCCGCATAGATACTTTATTAGCTAATCTTTGGCTAACTTGTCGGACACAGGCTAGTCTAACTTGCTTGACACAGGCTAGTCTAACTTGTCTGACAAAGGCTAGTCTAACTTGTCTGACACAGGCTAGTCCAACTTGTCTGACACAGGCTAGTCTAACTTGTCTGACACAGGCTAGTCTTAACTTGTCTGATACAGGCTGACACAGGCTAGTCCAACTTGACTGACACAGGCTAGTCTTACTTGTCTGACACAGGCTAGTCTAACCTGTCTGACACAGGCTAGTCTAACTTGTCTGACACAGGCTAGTCCAACTTGTCTGACAAAGGCTTGTCCAACTTGTTTGACACAGGCTAGTCTAACTTGTCTGACACAGGCTAGTCTTAATTGTCTGACACAGGCTAGTCTTACTTGTCTTACGAAGGTTAGTCTAACTTGTCTAACACAGGCTAGTCCAACTTGTCTGACACAGGCTAGTCCAACTTGTCTGACACAGGCTAGTCCACTTTGTCTGACACAGGCTAGTCTAACTTGTCTGACACAGGCTAATCTAACGTGTCAGCGTGGGGATAACTACATTTGGGGTTTTCCCAGCGTCACAGCGTTTGAAGTGCCACCTGGCAGTTTCGTGTCTGGTTCCTGTCCCAAACCTCTCGATAAATTTGAAAGAGGACGGGAACCAAGCTGCCTTAACCTTTATCAATGATAATCAGCGTGGTATGCCGATTGAGAAAATTTGGCTAACTCAATCGGACTGGCTAGGTCTTTTAGGTAGGTCGCTATTGTGATGAATGTTTTCATGGTATGATAACTTAGACGAGCTGCTTAAGCAGCATCGTCAAAAAGTATGTTTTCAATATCGTTTTACCTCATTATAACTCGCATCTCTTACAGTAAAGGTAAACTTAATACGTATTCATCATTTTCTAAACGCTCACTTACAAAAATAAAAAGTCGATCGAGTTTTAATCAATCATATGTTCTTTTGTTTACTACAATGATCTGCACACACTCAGCACACATAGTTTGCAGCATTGCACTTTAATGATCTTTTTTGTTTTCTAAGACTTCTAAAAATGTAAACGCGGAAAAATAAATTCAGATATGCTTGTCATACACATACGTTGTTTGTCATACGAAGCATCTTCGGTCATGATGTTGAGGTGAAATATTAACTTGAATATTTATATACTCGACGTTACTAGGCGTAGTGATGTAAATATGCCCCCAATAAAAAACGCAACGCAATAGTTTCTGGAGAATGGTGATGAATGCCGGAACAGATAATTCATAGGTGCTTTGTTTTGTTGAGGACACCAGTCGACGAAGTATGCATAATTCATTTACTTGGAATTGTCAAACAATCATAAACAACCCTATGCCGTCATACGCCACATTANGCAGCGACCAATTGTGAAAATAAAGACATATTGTTGTTATTTTGTCTAAGTTATCTCTATAACATAAATATGAGGATAAACAGTCACACACATCTCGACCTGTGCTTTAAGACAAACTCTTTAAAATTTGAATGGGTTGTGTTCATGTCAAACTTGCGATATAAAAAGCTATAACATAAGTTTGAAAACTGAGTTGCTTCTAAGATTATGCAATAGCAAACAAATTCAGTGCCTTCAGCACTTTGATTAACAGTTTTTCAGTCAACTGTTGAAATGGCATTTTCAATTCTGACTCACTGCAGCCTCTGCATTATCATCCCCGCTAGTTCCGGCTTTCAGCTAATTTTTCAGGAATAGCTTGAGCAATTGTCATGAGAACTTCATTCAATTCACCAACATGAGGATAAAGAAATACAAGTCTGAATTCATCAACTTGTTATTTATTGTCCACGGTCATCTTTGAACTTTGTCGTAAACTCAGTAGCCCTATTTGGGTTGTCTTGGTGCACCTTGTATCCAAACAAGGTCCCTAGCCTGAATTTTACTGATTTTGGAATGTGGATTTAAGTTTTATGATCTAGGTATGTTAATGGTGTCATTAAGGATAATCATAGAAAGATTAAAAGACGTCTATCGGATGATATTTTAGTTCACTGGCGACATTTGTGAAGGCTGTGACGTGATGGTATTTTATTCTCAAATTCTTGTTCTTAGATCTATTATGATATAGGTGTTTCTACTGTTTCCATACTGTAATTGGAGCTGCAGATAAAATTATTTGTTTGTAGGAATAAAAAGGTAATACATATGATAATAAATGTATGTAAGTGGTGATCTAAATAAGTGCATAATAAATAACATGTCATACAACTGTTCACTGTCACTGGACAACGGAAGAAACCTGAAATAACAAAAAGCAGTCCCTTATTAAAAATGCACATCATGAAGTGATTCTTTTTATTTGCCAAGATAGTCAATCCCACACAGTTCAGCCTTTATACTTGTTAAACAAACGTTAATGATACAAAATTCTGAAGTTGGTTTGCTATTAATTTGAGCATTTAAAATGCTAACAAGTGAGTTTGAATGTAAAACTCCACAACAGAGGAATTTGGTTGTTTGTGCAACTCGACTTGCATTTAAGAAATGCAAAAACAAACTGACATGCATTTAGCAAGCCTGGCTGCGAACCAAAATAGTAATAATCAATAATCAAGGCTGATGATATACGACTTTTAATAACACTATAATTATGTGAAACTGAAATAAGACATGAATCTTTAAATAATCTGTGTTCTTTGAAAAATACTTTATAATTATGTAGTTTTACCTATTGATTTTGATCAATTATATATAAACTTAACACTTCTTGTAAATATAACTGCATTATTTAAATTTATTTAACCACAAAACTGTATGCATGTATGATTAAAACAAACAATTAAACTCTTTTCACTTTTTACTGTAAGAGTTGTAGAACAGTGCTTATTATACTATAGACAGAATATTACAAATGTACATAAAGAACTTGAACTGAAGGGTTTTGTTTGAGAAAATAACCAAAATGATGTCCATTTTGAGTTTGATGTCTTTTTCCGAAATCACATATTACAGTGTTTATTGTAAATGAAGAAAATTCAACAAGTCCCATATAATATTTATAATTTTTACTGAGACAGTATATAATTGAGACTTATTTTGTATATTAAATAATAGAATACAAATCTAAATTTATTTTATTTTCTGTAATCATTCAGTGGTTAAAAAAAGCACACAAAAAACAAACAACAACATCATAACAATATTTCTCTTTCAGTACAAACACAAACTATTTTCACTGTAGAAATGAATGCCATAATTACCTAAGGATTTAACTATCCACTTATATAATGATGAACGTTAATTTTAAATAATAAACACATTCCTCTTGTCAAGGTAGTTGGCTATCATAAAAAAAGTAAATTAAGATCTTTTATTTAGAAAGCAAATATTTGTTTTGCAGTTGTAGACACTGAGTCTTCCATTGTATGTTTTGATGTTATGTGGGATGTTTCTGTCGTCAAGATTATATATGCGCCGCATTGCTTAGCGCCAGGCTGCCGTTAAATATCACAAGATAGATTGAATAATTAATCACCGTCTTTTATTTAGTTTTATAACCATATACCATTTAAAAGCCTCATAGGCAACTTATTTAAAAATGGCTTTCCAGGAAGTTTGCTCGTATTTAATATTTATTTATATTTTATGTTAATAAAATGTGACAAGAAAATTTAACAGTTTTACATTTAAAATAGAAGTTAACAATGGTTTGTTATAAAATGCGATACATCTAATTTATAAAAGGACCTGTGTTTAAGGTTTGTAAAAAACAAATATGCTTCTGATTTCCCCTTAAGAATCAGCTCCAGAGATTTCTTCTTGACATGGCAAAGGCCCCCAGTGGAAAGATTTTATAATGTCCCCTTCCCCAATAAAGTCTAGATATTTTGCCCAAACTTTTTCACAGCAAGTTTGTGAACCAAACTGCCCAAGATATTGTTCAGTTCAGGCCCTTGAATAATCTGAAATTGCTCTTGTTGCCGTTTCCAATGTACAAAGTCTCAGAGTCCATCTTTGAATATCAACTGAATATCTCTTAAGGCCCTTGATAAAAAAATGGCTTTTTGACAGTTTATGTTCTCTACGCAGTTAAAAGTTTTCATAAATTTTTCATCTAATAATATAATTACCTCAGTATGACTATTAACTTAATTCTTGGGCAATATACAAACCGCAGTTATACAAACTTCTCTTAATGACATCATTAATCCGTTTCCCTAGGAAATATAAGCAAATTATTCTGATTTATGTACTCTTATCATCCTTAAGTTTTCAGTCCATACATTCCTTTAGCTGATTAAACCCATTGACTTCACAATTTCTTCTTAAAACCACCTAACAGTTAATCATTTCCTAAATTTAGTCTACCATGTATACATATTCTTATAATTGCCAAGTGCATTCTTTTCAGAAAGGGAATTACAAAAGAATTACATTTACCTTTTATCTCATTATACGGACACTTAACCCTTCTAGCGCTGGAACCGGATTTTGAAGGCCTCTGCAAACAGTTTGGATCCAGATGAGACGCCACAGAACATGGCGTCTCATCAGGATCCAAACTGTTTGCTATTCTGATAGTATTCTTTGAAAAAAATTTGAAGAAAATGCTAATTTTAGAAATTTAGCAGACGACATTTTAGCAGACGACAAATTTCCCAGCATGCAAAGGGTTTAATTGTTTACGGTTATCCGGATAGAAGACTGTGCGCCCCCATATTTGGAAGCAAATATTTTATCAATATCTTTATAACGTTAATCTCATTACAGACCTCAAGATTAAACCATATTTGTACACTGTAGGCCGTAGAAGGCCTTTACCTTATGTTTACATCAGACGGCTTTTATATTTAGCCATTGACATAAGCGAAATATGCAGTTTGTGGTTAGCTCACAAGGTGTTAACATTGGCTTTAGGCCTTAGACGCCCAATGAACATTAATTTAATTTTTGAGTTACTAATAATCGGATTTATTTTTTGAACGAGTTGATATTAAGATTTCTTTGAGAGATAGTGGATTTATAAAACAAAGGTTTTGCTATATTAGGTGTGTCTTTCGACAGTGTTACATTCACTAAGGCATTTAACGTGCTTAGAATGGAGGGTATGTTTCACATGTAATTTAAGAACAAATATTTGAACCGCTTACATAGTAAATCGGTATTTTTTGTTGATATTGATTTCAATCAATACATACCTGGATATCAAATATTAGAATTGAGAGATTTTGAGACACCGTGGACAAATTTATAGCCTTTAAGTGGAATAAATCATTGATTGAATGTAGGTAAGAATATGGTTTTAATTTGTGTTTTTGTTTTTTAGAGAATTTGCTTGTGAATCCTTATGTGTAGACTTTGTAAATAATTTACTCTTTTGTTTCACTACTATTGATTAGACCATTTGTTGTATTCCTGAAGTGTTTGGAGGGAACCAAATTGTTTGTAGACTATATATGGATTGGATTTCAGACAGTTTAAATATGCATGTACTTAACAAAGGTCAGATTGTTTGGTTTAAATGTCTTCTTCCTGCACAGCCTTAAACAAAATCTCTGTTTATTGGTTGATAAGCAGTGATTCATTGAAAATTACTTCTGTAATTATATTTCATAATAAATGGATAATTTAATTTAAAAAAAAAAATGAGTGTCTGCCATTTTGTTTATAGTAAAATATGGGTGGCATACATATCATGAAAATGTCTTTAATATTTATGGGCAATCATTTAACAGAGAATTTTTTATTCTGTCAAACACGTTATTTGATAGTTTGTAAGATATTCAGCGTGATATACATATCAATATTGTCGGTTTTTGCTTTGACATGCATATATTGGAATGTTAAAATCAATATTAGATTAGCATGTGTTCTTGGTCTGGTTAGCTTGTCTGCTTGTCACTAAATTGTCATGAACAGTTTGAAGGAGAGGTAAAATATTTATAATTTAGTGATTGCAATGGAATCCAAGTCGAATATCCTTTGTGAAGATTGAATCTGAAATGAGCTTCTTTGAAAAAAGGCATGGAATAATGAGTTAATTAAAATATGTTTGCTATATTAAGTGAACATGACTAATGAAAATAGAACACGATTTAAGTTTGTCTAGAAAATAATTAATGTCACAGTCTTGCCATGATGTCTCATGATGATGTTAATGTGATTATTGGTTATGGTGATGTGTCTGGGATGATAAACATGGGTATTAGATATGGTGATGTGTCTGGGATGATAAACATGGGTATTAGATATGGTGATGTGTTTTGGGATTATATTAATGTAAGTATTTGATATTTATTTATGTGATCCTTTTGGCCTTGGATGATGTGGATATTTGATGTTTTGACATGTACTTTCATTCTATTTGCCGAAATAGGTACTGGTTGGTTTAATTTATTCAGTTTCATCATAACCTGAATTATGAATTGAATGCAAGTGTATGGACACAATATTTAAACTTGATTGCATAAAAAGCCGAAGGCTTATTGAAACTCTCGAGTCCAGTTCTTGGGTAGAACCAGTACTTAGTATCTTTGGGGGGGGATCTGAAGATCCCACAGTGTGGATTGAACCAGTGACCCCCCGGTCGCTGTTAAGGCGGACACCATACCCACTGTGGTTGATCCGTTTGTTGTTTTGTCAGTCAGTCTGCATAAAATGTCATAAGTTTGTGGAGCATTCTACTTCTATATTTCTGAAGATATTGATTTGAAAATTGAAATATGTCATGTCCATATGTGGAAGACACTTGTCATGCCCATTGTTTAACACATTCCTGAGTTATGTGTCCTTGAACAGAGCCATTTTTAACGCAGAAGCATACAATATGTGTCGTGTTCTGAGAAAACTAGGCATAATGCATGTGCGTAAAGTGTCGTCTCAGATTAGCCTGTGCAGTCCGCACACAGGCTAATCAGGGACGACACTTTTCGCTTTTATGACATTTTTCGTTTAAATAAAGTTTCTTCTTAGCAAAAATCCAATTTAGGCGGAAAGTGTCGTCCCTGATTAGCCTGTGCAGACTGCACAGGCTTATCTGGGACAACACTTTACGCACATGCATTATGCCCAGTTTTCTCAGAGCACGACACATGTTCTTAATTTCACAAGGAATTAATTGAAACATGAAATATGTCATCACCATGACAGGTACATGTGCAGACACTTGTTTATGCCCAGTGATCCACATGTTCCTGAGTTAAGTGCCCTTAGAATAAGCTATTTCTTGAGCAGATGCATAAGTTGTTGTAAGTTTGTGGATCAAACTTATTTCACATTTCTAAAGCAATTAAATTGAAACTTGATAAAGGTCATCACCATGTAGTTTATATGAGACTGCAAGACACAATTTTCACTTTGTGGATCCTTTTTCCTTATGATTTATTAGTAATGTTACCTTGAACTCAGGGCATGGCTGCTATTCCTTTGACAAAAAGTTGCGGGGGTATTTTTAGCTCGGCTGTTTTCGAAGAAAACCCGAGGTATTGTCATAGCCAGCTCGTCCTTCCGCGTTGTTGTCGTCGTCCGAAAACTTTTACATTGGCCAATACTTTTGCAATATTGAAGATAGCAACTTGATATTTGGCATGCATGTGTATCTCATGGAGCTGCACATTTTGAGTGGGGAAAGGTCAAGGTCACCCTTCAAGGTCATAGGTCATTTAAAAAAAAATAAATCAAAACTGCACCCACAGCCGAGCGTTGGCATCCGCTCTGCGGTGCTCTTGTTTAGTGATATTTGTGACAAAGCTGTAGTTTTAATTGTACTTGTACAAATGTGGTCATATGTTCTTGAAAATTAACAGTTTCATACAGAATTTTGCATATGTTTAGTTATTAGTGCTGTTTAGTGAAGAATATATTGATTTGACCTTATTAAACGTGTATTGATTACATTCGGAGGCATGTCATCTGCATTCATTTTTATGGCTACATGTGTTGCATACCTTCATTTTTATAATTACCTATGGCAGGTATCCATCATTAGCGTTAATAGTTTATTATAATATGCTAATGACACGTGCATTGTTCGGAACAGGTAATTTAAGTAGTGTGGTAAGTGCATTTCCGTCTGTCTTGGGAGATTGTACTGTGTGATTTATTCATGTGAATAAGTGATTGACAGCAGGAAGAATGGCCAGACTTAGTGATATATAGATTGTATTAACTATTCAGCTTCTGGAATGTTGGTTTGGTTTGTTAAGGGTTGAAGCAGTGGATTAGATTTAAATATTGAAGTGAAGAAATATGAAATTTGGGATGCGGTTGTCAATGGCAATTTAATAAGAATTCAGATATGATTTGAAAACCAGGTAATGAAATCGCACAGATAAATGCTGTCGATATGCATTTAATGGATGGTGTATGGGCATGTTAATGTTATGCCAGAGATATTTTGTTTGTAATGAAAAGATAGGCATGACAGTGCATTTCCATTATCATTTTAAATTTAAAGTTACTGAAAAAGCATATAATTTTTTTTGCATGATGACATATGGCTTTATATTATACGCATGATTACCATTTAAAGCTTCTTTATTATCTAAATTATATGTTTGAGATATAATCTTCACCCCATCAAAGTGTATGTAGTCTTTGGCGTGAAACTCATGTCTTCAGGCTGTTTATATTCAAGCCTCGTTATGGGAAAACAGGGCTTAAGTTAATGCATGTGCATAAAGTGTTGTCCCTGATTAGCCTGTGTAGTCTGCACGGGCTAATCTGGGACAACACTTTATGCACATGCATGTAGCCCAGTTTGTTCAGAATACAGCTCATTAGATCACTACTTGTAGGGCCCACAGGTCTCGAGGAGATTTCTCCAAAATTGTTTTAATTTATGTCCCTAAATTCGCCCCACCCCGGGATTATGGGTTTTCCTTATATAAATTAATTGTAAAACTTCACAAATCTTAACAACAAAGTCTAGTGCTAAGATATTTGGCATGAAACAATGTCTAGTGGTCCTCTACCAATATTGCTAAAATTATGGTCCAGTGATTTAAAGTTGCCCTACGCTGGAGTTGTAGTTTGTTTTGTTTATTGTTAAATCTTTCCAGGAACCGCAAAAGGTAAAGCTTAGATATTTGGCATGAAAATTATGATCATCTAGCGGACATCTATTAAGATTATTAATTTTTATCCAATAAAACTGTCTGAAAAATTGGTCTTAAGCAAATGTAACTTACCATGAATTATTGAATGCATTTATCAGTCTAAAATTAGAATGTAAGAAAATGTCCTTGCATGTTCACAAGGCTTTGAACAACCAGCCTTCAAGAAGGAGATTATTGAAATGGACGTATTTGAACTTCCTTGAGGGTTCGTTTTACAAAAAAGCACATTGACAACTCAACATCAAAAGTGTTTTTTATGGTGCATGTTAAGAGATTATTCACTTACAATTTATGAGCCATTGAATAGCCATCAAAAGTTGATAGGCTCTAAACATTCCTAAGCCATTTGTTAGTAAAACATCATTAATCAGGATTATATTTTTTTGGAATAAAAATGTTGCCTGAAAATCTGTTTAATAATGTTTGGAAATTTACGAATTTTATTTTATGCATAGTTTATTAACATTAATATAGCTTTTCTCTCATTTTTAACGGTAGTGAAGTTTTCAAAGGTCATGCATAAATAATTATGAATAACCATATTATGCACAATATTCTCCTATTTTATCAATTATTGAGCAATGAAAAAAATCTCTTATTGAAAATTGCAGCTTGTTAATTTTTCTATATTTATCATTTATTCCCATGCAATTGCTGTATCTTTTTACATGACAATTTGTGGCGTATTCTGAGAAAACTGGGCAAAATGCTTGTGCGTAAATTGTCATCCCAGATTAGCCTGTGCAGTCCGCACAGGCTAATCAGGGACGACAATTTCCGCTTTTATGGAATTTTTTGTTTAAATGATGTCTTTTCTTGGTGAAAATCCAGTTTAGGCGGAAAGTGTCGTCCCGGATTAGGCTGTGTGGACTGCACAGGCTAATCTGGGATGACACTTTACGCACAAGCATTATGCCCAGTTTTCTCAGAACACGCCACATTTGTGTTCCAATGATTCTTAAAATAATTTAATTGTCATAAACAGCTTGAAATTTTAATTACATAATTCATCATTGCCGATAGTTATTGTTTTTTTTGCCAGTAAATTGTTTATCTGCGGTTTGAATTGTTGCTCCTGAACATTGCGAAAAATGGCTGTAAATAGTTGAACATGCATAATTCATAAGTTTCCGGCTGGGACGTTAAATGCTGTATGTTCCTGTCAGTTTGGTATGCATGAGAGACGTATGATTAATGAAGCTGTCCGTGACATAGTTGTGTTTTAACATAGTCTTAATGTTCGACTAATGGACAGAATCTGGTATGAACTGTCATGTTTTGTCCCACAAAACTCTCTCAATGGCCTTAAGCAAACATGTTGCGATTTCTAAACACAAGTTTTCCTGCGAAGGTTTGTGGTAAAATTCAGGTCACTCCAGGGATGTATTATAGACAAACGAATGCATTCTATCATTTTAGCATATGCTTCAAGGAATTCGACTTTTGCTTACTAGATGTTTTCATAACATAACATAACTTACAAAAAAATGTAGTCAACATGTTTAGGAACAAGTTAATTGATATGAGATATGTTGTGGGAAAAAATGGGTTTGAACTAAATCAGTCTTCGGACTATTCACCACCAATGTTCCCCGTATCCTAGCGCCCTGTTTCATGCAAGGCCTGTGTCCCTAGCTCAAAGGTCAAGGTCACACAGAGTCACTTCTCAAAATATGGGCATGGCACAGCTTAAGAAGACTGTAACTGCTTCATCTCTCAAACCACATTTGAGCCGCATCATGCAAAAATGGGTCTTATGCCATATGCAGCGAACGTAGCTCCTGACCACTGACCTGACCTGTCCACTATAAAGTCATGCAAGGTTTTGTGGTCTCATTAGTGGACAGGGTAGCTACTGACCAGACTGCACAGATGCGCGAGCTGGTCTGGAGCTATGCTGGCCGCATATGGCATAAGACCCATTTTTGCATGATGCAGCTCAATTTAAAAATAACATGCCTAACATGATCAGTTGAGATGACATATTCAGCATCTTGCCAGTGTCTTGAACTCAGAGGTAAAGGTCACACTCATGTTTATGCATTTACAATATCAATGGCATTTTTTACAAAGTGGCCTCATCAAGGAAAAAATGGTCTGATATGGAAATATTCTGCAGGTAACAACTACATTTTAGGAATAATATGCCTTAGTTTGCTAGACTAAGTTTGCTATTAAGATGCCACTGTCTGATTTAAATGTCCTCTGCTCCATTTTCATTGTTTTTCTTGCCCTTTTCGCGACATAGTAAAAATAAATGCCTACTTATGTAGAATGACTTGTGCCCGTTGAAAGTTTATTGTTGTTTACATGTAGTAAACTGAATGGAGACGGAAAGATAAAAAATATTACTAACAAAGGTTACTTTAACATGATTAATTTAATGGATTGGAGTATATCATGTTTTGAACATAAATATGTGTATTTTGACATATGTATATCTATAACAGACAGTTGGCAACCTGACAATAATTTGAAGTAGGGTGGAGCCTTTAAACTGCTTATTTTGCCACATTATAATGTTGCGTAGGTGTTCTTTTCAGTTGAATCTGATAATGTTCATTTGGTTGTATAACAATGTACCTCATACATTTTCGCTGAGTGGTTTGTGCGCAGATTTAGTTTAATTAAAAAAGAACTGTTTAAATATCTGCTGGTTTTCATTATTTTTATTGATATTCCCTAAGTAATGCACTGTATCTAATAAACACTGCCCCCACGCATTTTTAGCTCACTTTTTTGTCCATTCTTCATCGTCTGTTGTGGGTCCTACATTGCCAACATTTACCTTGTGAACACTCTAGAGACCACATTTATTAGCTGAGTTTGAAAATTGCTGCAGTCCATTGAAAAACAGATCATATTTTATCCAATGATATCTCAGCGTGTATAAGTTTGTGTGTATTTTATATGAATATTTATTTATTCCGGGAAATGACATATGCTTGTGAACATTATTATTATAATTGTATTGTCTCATTTCAGAAAAGAGGGCCTACTGAAACAAGAATCAGATCGCAGAGCAACAAAAGTACGTTGTCCAGACTGTATTTGAGCTGTTCACGACAAAGCCTGTATTTGTGGCCAAACTATTTTTAAAATTTATATTTTGCATTGTTGAATAACTATTTTCAAATTGACAGTTGGATTTTTGTTTTGCCACACTTGTACTCATCCAGGTTTTCTCATGGACAGACTCAATTTGCAACCTTTGTCAGTGACATCCCCTGAATACTCACTAGAAACAGATTGGTCCTTATTGCTGGTTTACCCAGTTTTTAGCGTTGATCCTTATGAACTACATAATCCTCATTTATCTCTTATGTCTCTGTAATTAAGAAAGTAATTAGATTGTGCTTATGGATACATGCTTTTTTATGCCCCCCCCCCCCC
>VMBQ01000812.1:117321-132313 GCA_007657795.1 Dreissena rostriformis | reverse complement strand
TTTTTTTTCCCCCCCCCCCCCAATATATTGTATTGCAATATTGAAGATAGCAAGTTGATATTTGGCACGCATGTGTATCTAATGGAGCTGCACATTTTGAGTGGTGATAGGTCATGGTCATCCTTCAAGGTCAAAGGCCAAAAAACAAAATCCAAGGAATGTAACAAGCTTTAAAGGGAGATAATTTCTAAACCTGCCAAATGATCTATAGAAATTGTATTTCAAAGCGGCTCAGTAGAGGCATTGTGTTTCTGACAAACACATCTCTTGTTTTTAACTCATCTTGATTAAAATATATTATTGATACCTGCCTAAATTAACATAAATATGACAAAGTAAATAAACTCATTGAATTCTTTCACTATCACTTAGGAAACCCCTTAAAAAAGCAAAGGATTCCAAATGTAGTTGGAGATTTGGTCTTCCTTGATCTTTATCGTTAAAAGAGATAATTGGAAAGACACTAAGGTACCTAATTATATGTGTGATACAGCTCATGCAAAACTTCATATCTTGCAATTCACAAAGATAAAGTCATAGCCAGTAGAGTGGATGTTAGGTCTTTGGTGTCATTCTTTTTTTCTTTTTTTTTTTTTTTNTCAAGGAAATTTCAGTGGTCAGGGCGGGATTCGAACCCGGGACCTCTCGATCCCTAAGCCAGCGTCCTACCATTAGACCACTGCTCCCACAGTGCTTACATTCAGTAACAGAAATATATTTGAGCCTTACTCAAGAAAAATGGGGTTTAATTTCTTTTTGTAGAGTGGAGCCTCAGATTAGGCTGTGCAGTCTGAACTGGCCAATCATGGATGACACTTTCCGCATTTATGGTATTTCATTTAAAGGAAGTCTCTTCTTTGTGAAAATAAAGTTTAGGCTAAAATTGTTATGCATGATAAGCCTGTGCAGACTGCACAGGCTAATCTGGGACAACACTTCATGCAAATGCATTAAACCCAGTTTTCCCAGAGCTCCACACATGCATTCAACCCAGTTTTCTCAGAGCTCCACACATGCGTTCAACCCAGTTTTCCCAGAGCTCCACACATGCATTCAACCTAGTTTTCCAAGAGCTCCACACATGCATTCAACCCAGTTTTCCCAGAGCTCCACACATGCATTCAACCCAGTTTTCCCAGAGCTCCACACATGCGTTCAACCCAGTTTTCCCAGAGCTCCACACATGCATTCAACCTAGTTTTCCCAGAGCTCCACACATGCGTTCAACCCAGTTTTCCCAGAGCAAGGCTCATTTATATTTTAAGTTAATGATTGTGACTTTCTCACTCAAAGATAATTCCATTAAAATTCTGTGAATTCCAATATGTTACATAGCAGGTGGTTCTCATGGTTATGACAATTACCTAAATATGAGGTCGTCAAGAAGTATAGTCACCCTTGGCTTGGTGCAGATAAATTACCTGCAGTTATCATAGGTCCAGGCAATTTATAATGCTGTTGTACTTGTCCCTAAGTAAATTGTTTTGGAAGTTTGCAATTAGCCATGTTGTTGGTACATGTGTCGCATTAGCCGAAGGCTGTTTGCTTCATGGCCAAAAGAATGTGGTGAACACTAAAATAATTTCAAACAAATTGTGGTAATTTTGTATATGCTATTTTTTCTGGATAAGGTTTTGTTTTGTGTAAACAAATCTGGACTTTGATGGCAAGAATAATCCAGATTGTATGTGTCAATATTTAAATTTCTTTGGTATAAAGTGGTCAGTTTTTGTAAAGTCTTGAAAGAAACAAAGAATTTACCACTGGTCAATGTTGATAATAAAATGTTTTAAATATAAATTCTGTTGGGGTATTTGAAAATATGAACAAAAATTGTTCATAAAAATTGTTATGTGTATTGTTCACTTATTTCCAGAAAGTTCCTTTATAAAGATACAAGGCAAGTTACCTATATACACATTAATTATGCTCCCCATATATATATATGGGGAGCATAATTTTTATAGTTGCCAGTTTGAAGTTCCATTATTCTTTCCTTCCGTCACACTTTTGTTACAGTTTCTCATAGCGCCTTCAATACTTGACCGATCTCTTTCATATTTGGCATGTAGGTACCTTGCATGGACCTCTACCTTTTGATGAGGTTTGAGGTCACTGGGGTCAAGGTCAAGGTCACCGAGGCTAATAATAGATTTTCTCAAGGTCACATTTTTTTATTTTTTTCCACAAAATTAACCCATGTATCGACAAATCATCATTGGGGAGCATCCATCAGTTTTACTGATATCCTTGTTAAAAAATGGGAAAGGTCCAACTCTGTAATAGTATTTTTATGCCCCCATATATATATATGGGGAGCATATAGTTGCCAGTTTGTACTTCCTTACTTCCTTGCGTCACACTTTTTTTATTAGTTTCCCAAAGCGCCTTCAATATTTAACCGCTATCTTACATATTTGGCATGTAGGTACCTTGCATGGACCTCTACCTTTTGATGAGGTTTGAGGTCACTGGGGTCAAGGTCAAGGTCACTGAGGCTTATAGTAGATTTTCTCAAGGTCACACTTTTTCCACGCAATTAACCCATATATCGACAAAGCATCATTGGGGAGCATCCATCAGTTTTACTGATATCCTTGTATTATATAGTTCCCAAATAAAAGTGAAGCTTGCTACATGATTCAATAACGGCAAATAACTTGACCACAAGTTGAAAGCATATTGGAATATCTGCATTTGAGGATATATGAGCAGTGTCCAGCGAAACTTGCTAGATGTGAAATATGAAGTATCTCAAACTCAAATACAAAGCCATCTTTATATCAGCTAAATACATCAGCTTCAATTTAAGGGCATTACTGTTATTGGAAATTTGTGTCAAACTTAGAAAGCACCTTTGAAGAAGGTTGAATTGTGCTTAGTTTGTAAGTTCTCAAGTGCCAATTGGAATTGAAGAAATCTTTGTTAAGTGTATGCCAATTTATATCCTCAACTTTAATGAACATATTTTGGCCGTAATAATTGTAGCATCAGGTTTCGTGTTAGGTCAAACAGCAACTAGTCAGTTTTATAATTATTTTAACATTTTAAGAATTAACTGTTTAAAATTCAGTTACGTTTTTTCGTGCGTAAACAACTGACATAAGCTGACATTTATTCACGCATAATGGGGTCTAAAACTTCATTAGCATAATCGTGTTGACAGAGAAATAGAAACATATCAAGCCCAAGGTGAACCAAACAACACTAATGAAATACCAGTTTTTCATGACTGCCAACGGGGGATACAAGCTAGGATATTGACATTAATATAAAAGTCGCATGGCAGATGAAAGTCGTGAATCAGTGACCCAAAAGATAGCTGGCAAAAGTATGCAATGAATGTTGCCGACTGCATTGTAAACTTGTGCCCTGTCTATGGTCAAGTGTGGTTTGATTTAAGTAACTTGTTGTTCCTTGTTAGGTTGGACAGAGTTTTTGTTTGGATATATGAACTGTTGTTTTGGTTACAAACTATGTGTGTGTGATGGATGATGTTAAATCTTCCAAAGGCAGATATTATCTTTCTGAACTTTTATGAACTTGTTAAGATTTGTGATTTCTGTATTATGATGTAAAAAGCCACCAATTTTCATTTCTTCCCATGCATTTGAGGAAGAAATTGAAACTTAGAAGAAAGAAATATTGCTTGAAAAGTACTTAATCTGAAGTTACCACCTGCCTTGCCTCTTGTAAGAATTAAAAGATCTGGGTATATTATGATATGGCTGATTTAAAGTGCAGTTTTCAGCTTATTTTGTGATATTGTGAAAATATACCAAGTAGAGGAATTGGTTAAAATAATTGTAATCTATAATGGATTATATTGCAGTAGCTCACATAAATGTTTCTTTCTTTGTGTTTATGAACAGTCTATGTCCGTAAGATACAATTAAAGCAATCAAGAGAATAAGGACAGGTCACTTTTGTCTTATATGAGCAGTGTGCATGCTTAATATGGACAGCACTTTCTCAATATTGACCAAATGATGACACCGCCCTGGGTGACACGGGGCTTATTTGTATTTGCATTAAAGTTTTGTTGCATTTTGGTGTTACAAATCAGGCAACTGTTTTAAACTGAAAAAAAATTGTTTTCAATTTTTTTTTTTTTTTCAATTTTAATAATCTTTATTTTTTTATGAAACGTTTTCAATGTGTTGATGTGTTATGATTAGAACTTATTTTGACAGTTATACAATTAAAATATTTTATTAGACATGGTGATACACACAAAAAAAAGTTTGGTACCAATATATTAAAAGAAAACTCCATTTNATCCATATATATACTCATACCAAGTTTCAATGAAATCCGCCAAAGCACTTCCAAGATATGGCTCCGGACACAAAAGTGCCGGACGGCCAGACGGAAGGACAGAGGGATGGAAGGACGGACGGACAACGCCCAAACAATATCCCTCCGCCTTTGGCGGGGGATAATTAACGTTAACATTAGCAACACTGTAAAAGTACACTTCAACACCGTTATTTCGAACACCGATAATCCCAAGTCACCGTTATTTCGAAGTATTTTTCGGGTCCCGATTTTGGATCTTCTTTGTTTAATGTAAAATTTCATTGTTAATCCGAACTTCGTTAAACCGAATAAATCGTTAATTCGAAGTAATTCTGTCGGTCGCAAGACTATTATTCGCACCTTATTACCAGTCTTTAATCCGAAGTCAAAACTGCAAAACACTGAGCGTAATTTCACACCTTTGTCGTCTGTGAGTGGCGCGTCAAAAGCCGATAATTTCACCTTTGTCGTCTGCGAGTAGGGTGTTAATTTTATAATGTTGTCAAAAACTGATTATTACTATTTATGTAGTTTTGCATTCTGTTTAGTGCTGCTAACGCTGGTGTTCAGAGAGACATCGCGTCTTATTTAAAAAAATGTTAATTCATTTCCGAAAATGTATTCATATTGATTTACATGTATGATAATTTATATGTTCTGATAATTTGTGCTATTCATTATATTTTATATGTTCTGTAATAAGAGAATAATAAACAGAAGAAAAAGAATCCTTTTTTTCCCTCCGTTTGTTACAAGTAGAAATCTATTGCTATCTGACTAGTTTACGTTTTTAAGTAAAACAATTATTAATAGTAGCGTGTAACCAAAACAAGCGAATTCCACGATGTTTTATTTTTTCAGAATCAAAGAAGTCTTCTGTCAAATGTTTATTTCGAATTATCATTAATCCAAGTTTTTTTAACGGTCCCGACGACTTTGAAATAACGGTTTTGAAGTGTAAATCAGTTGATTTAATTGAGGAAAAAAATCAGTTGTTTTAATATGAGGTAGAATGGAGGTATTATAAATGATGTGAAATCAATGAGATGCGCTCTGAATAAAGGGGCTTTAATGCATGTACGTAAAGTGTCGTCCCAGATTAGCCTGGGCAGTACGCACAGGCTTATCAGGGACGACACTTTCTGCTCAACTGGATTTATGCTAAGAAGAGACTTTCTTTAAATGAAAAATATCATAAAAGCGGAAAGTTCGTCCCAGATTAGCCTGTGGGGACTGCACAAGCTAATCTGGGACGACACTTCACACACATGCCTTAACCCCCTTCTAACAGAGCGAGGCTAAACTATATTTTATGTGAATAGCTGATATTGCCTTTTGACCATTACGACAATGGACATTCCTGGGGGTCCTGACATGGAAATAATCAAATGTCCAGATTTTATTGATTCAGGGCCGAACTTAAATCTGTGCAGGCAGTCATTGTGAATACAGTGTTGGAATGTTGTTTATCTACGGATTTGTTGCGAAAAGTTTTATCATTGTTGGGCTAATCCAGTGACCTTACGCCAGTACAAGTTTTGGATCTGGAAGAATTCTGTGGCTTTTGTGTACAAAGGCAGGATAAAATGTTTGACCGCTGTTTATGGGGACCGTATTTGTCTAATGGTGTAGAATGCCCTGGTTTGTGACTCTGTCATTGATAGGTCTTAAAATCAGATTTTTAAGTCACTAGAGCTGCTTGCTTTTGAAAAAAGTAAACAGTGAAGAAATATTAAATCCAAACATCAACAATAAAACTACCTTATAATATTCGATAAACAGAAACATTGGAAATTGACCACTTATCCAACAAAAAAAATAACTTTCAAAAAGCCTGTAGTATGTAGTAATCTTTTTCGTGGTAAGTTTACCATGGTTGTGCCACATTGCTATCACAACACACTTGTTGAGGTAGGAAGCTAACCTTGATCTTTTCCAGAACATACTGGTATTGCCCAGGACATACTGGTGTTGCCCAGGGCATACTGGTATTGCCCAGGACATACTGGTATTGCCCAGGACATACTGGTATTGCCCAGGACATACTGGTATTGCCCAGGACATACTGGTATTGCCCAGGACATACTGGTATTGCCCAGGACATACTGGTATTGCCCAGGACATACTGGTATTGCCCAGGACATACTGGTATTGCCCAGGACATACTGGTATTGCCCAGGACATACTGGTATTGCCCAGGACATACTGGTATTGCCCAGGACATACTGGTATTGCCCAGGACATACTGGTATTGCCCAGGACATACTGGTATTGCCCAGGACATACTGGTATTGCCCAGGACATACTGGTATTGCCCAGGACATACTGGTATTGCCCAGGACATACTGGTATTGCCCAGGACATACTGGTATTGCCCAGGACATACTGGTATTGCCCAGGACATACTGGTATTGCCCAGGACATACTGGTATTGCCCAGGACATACTGGTATTGCCCAGGACATACTGGTATTGCCCAGGACATACTGGTATTGCCCAGGACATACTGGTATTGCCCAGGACATACTGGTATTGCCCAGGACATACTGGTATTGCCCAGGACATACTGGTATTGCCCAGGACATACTGGTATTGCCCAGGACATACTGGTGTTGCCCAGGACATACTGGTATTTCCCAGGACATACTGGTATTGCCCAGTACATACTGGTATTGCCCAGGACATACTGGTATTGCCCAGGACATACTGGTGTTGCCCAGGACAAACTGGTGTTGCCCAGGACATACTGGTGTTGCCCAGGACATACACATATTGGTTCAGTTATTTATATCTTTTCTGATGACTTAGTAGTGTTAAGAATCTTAAACATCGTAGGCTGTTAGTCAGATCACCAGCCTTCATACCGGATTGTCATGGATTGTTAAGACCATGTTCACAAGCGTCCTTGGTTATTCTGCGGTACAGCAAGATTCCTTCCGAGGGTTGCCACACTTGGAGCCTGCAAGAATCAGACATTGAATGTTATAATTTCACAAATCACTACAAAACACTTCATAGAAATCCATATTCATCAACATTATGTTTTGTCCTAAACACATAGTGCAGTATGTTATTTGATTTCCTAATGGGCATACCTCTACTGATCAAAGAAAAAAAAAGAGTTCTATCCACATTTAGATATCAGATAATTTTTACAAAAAATCCTGTCTTGGCCTTAAATTGTGGTGAAAATAGGATAGATTTATGGTCAATGGATTTATGCCTTTGTTAAATATATCAAATTATTGCAAGTCATGAGTATCCTGGAGTAAAGCGTTTTTACTTAAAATCAATTATTTTTGTGATAAAAAGGTGGTGGTGAGAAACTGAACGCAATTAGAAAGGCATGTTACATTTGTTTGTTTTTCAGTGATTCAACGTGGGTGTAAAGTGATATGCCCTAAAAGTATAGACGTTACATGCCAAACCAGATAATAAAGTTGTAGTGAACTTATTCCAACTATGTAAACTATTTAAGTATCACAAGATAACCAACGGTTTTAATAAATCTACATATTTGGACTGTAAAAAGCAGTTGCGCTGCGCTCATATGCATTTTTGTATAAAGATAAAACATTTTTGTTTAAGTTATTTGAGAATTTTGTGATTGATCTGTATTGGGGAGGTTGGATTTGTATAATCGAGGAAATTGAAGAGGTAAAATCTTTTCATATAATTATTGCGATTATTAATTCAATATGAATCCATCATAAAAATTTGATTAAAAACTAAGACTTTTACAAGGTGAAGGCTGTTTATATAATTGTAATATATTACTTAAACAATAACTCTCTTTTAAACTTATATTACAACATGACAATCGCTGAGCTATTTATAGACAGAATACTGTTGTTTATTTAAGTATTGTATTTAATAAACAAACAAAGAAATCATTTCAATACATCAGCTTATAAACAACTTTTTGTGGTTCTGTTGTGTAACACACATGTGCATTTGCTGAGTGACAGTGTGGTGTAATTCTTATGAATAAGAACTATATGTCAATTTGTATTAACTGATAAATAACTGTTAATCAATAATACATTTTTTCGCATAAGTATTTATGGTATTTCATTAACCAGTTGAAAATCACTTGCTCCACTAGGTTACCTTGTCACTGGCCTTTCATTGCTGGGTCCTTCTAATTTACATCTCTATTAACTGAGGACTAATGCAGGGTTACATCAAAGGTGAAAACAGGTATTGTGAACCAGTCATGTGCGTCAAATGATTGCGTGTAGACCAGTCTGGCGAGCCTAGCGATCATTATCAGCGACTGGTTAAAAAAAAAATCAGTAAGAAACGGCTTGTTACAATTGCTACAAAATAATTATCCATAGATCAAACATAGATAAGCAAGTTTATGACGCAAAAAACATTATTTTTTGTAACCTTAAAATGTCAAGCAAAATAATAGACAAGGGCGTCAAAATTGCAATTACATAAATTAGGAAATATTTAAATGGATTTATAATTGTCTGTATCCGGGGTATATTTTGTAAACAATCTATTGTTCCTCTCTATTGTTTAAACTACAGGAGTGCTCTGTCATTCAAAAAAGTTTTACCTGTCTAGTCTCATGAAATTAAAATGTAATTAAGAAGCATGAAGCCTTTTGATTTATTTAAAGTGACACATTTGACTATTTTTTGTCTTGGAGATGTTTATAGGCCTGTTAAAAAACCAGGGTGTATTATGGAGACACCTGCAACAGGCAGCATCCTGGAAAACTGCAGCGTTCAGGAAATCTCTGTCTGCTCAATATTTCAAAAAGTTTAAATAGGATCATCATGAAACTTTGTGATAATGTTTGAGGGTATAATATCTGGGCCAAGTTCAAGACTAGGTAACTGCAACTTTAAATAGAACAATGGTTTTCACTCAATAATTTTAGTTTTATCGGGGCGTTGGGCTGAAATTATGTGCATTGATTGCCTACAACAAGCACACCTAGTTTGGAATTGCATTATTGGTCCAGTTGGAACAATGTCAACGTGACTGTTACTTAAAATAGGAAAACTTTCTGCTCAAAAGCTTGAGTTTAGATGGAGGTATTGCAACAACATTTTATGTGTAGAAAGCTAACCTGCAGACCTAACTTGAGATTTTTACAGTTATATTAATTATAGAACATTAAAATGTTTAATGGTGAAGACCTGTGGTTTACTGGCATTGCCATGGTTATGGTTTGGTGTCATTCTGGCACTCTTGTGGTTCATATATTTTAAGCATTCGGTGATAGGGTTGTCTCACAACTTAAAAAGTGCACAAATAACAACAACAACAATTGTCACTTGCCTTAAATGGATCTTTTGGGGAAGATTTTTACCATATCACCTGCTTATCTGTCTGTCAGCCTTTATGTCCATATGTCTTTGGCAATGAAGTAAAACACTTAATAGTCAAATAATGTCACATAGGTATGCATTTGTAAAATACATTTTCTAAGGTGTCTAAATAAGTTTCAAATGGGGTAAAAATGACATTATGGTTAACAATCAAATAGATAAGTAAGTGTGCAATTGTTTGAACGTTCATGCATACGTCCATCTGACCTGCTTTAGGCACTGAGCAGAACACACTTTGTCTTCAAGGGATTAAACACGCTCATAATATTTTGTATTGTTTTGTGTTCTGACATTGAAAACATCAAGGATTGTCAGTCCATTTAAAAGCTCCATGCCAGGATGTTATTTTCATAAAGAGATCATGTTGCATTGCCAAAACAGAAAATCACAAATAGAAAATCCATTTTAGAAATGTGATATCCCACATCCAAATATTTCATAAAATATGACTTTGATGTAAATGTTTCTTGCCATATGTGTGAAATTAGGGAGAAATGGATATAGAAGTGTCCAGTGCGCAGAGTATTGTGTTTTCAAAAGTTCTTCCAGTATATTTGCATCTACAAAAATTTATTTCTAATAAATACATTTTGTATAATTTCAGGTTGCTGTTTGCATTTACTGGCTGGCAAAATCAGTGAATGAAAGATTCAAAGGCCCCACACTTGATACCAGTGCATTTAGGGCTTTAGTGTACACACAAGGGACTAAACGGGATAGCATCATAGCGGATGAGTGTTTCAAAAACGGACTGCCATACGGCAAAGAAAAGAATGGACTAGAAACCTTAGGGGAAAGTCACAAAGAGAACAGCCATATCAGAGGCAGTTCTTACGATTCCTTAGATTCTGTTGAACGTGAATCCGTGTCCAGTTTGGATGATTTAGACTCCAGTGGAAATATGCCCGTTCGTTCCGACATGCGGGAAATGCGGAAATACGGGAGCACAAGTTCCCTTAGCAATCGAGATTTGCGGTTTTCCACAGCTAGCCAGGATTCTATGTACTCTGACAATAAAGACGACAGTATGTATACAAGTTCGCCAGATGTTTCACACGCTCACACTCGATCGTCCTCCACTGACAGCGCGGAAGGCGGTCTCTATAGCAACCATTCCCGTCAGTCATCTGGCAGCGTGGATCATTCAACAAGAAGGACATCTTTGACACCAACGCAACGAAAAGCCAGTACGACAACTCCAGATCCACTGCAGTTTGTGAAGCTCAAAGGTGCAGCTGATCTCGCGGAGCAGGCCAAAAGACAGATGACCGTTGTGCAGGAAACAAACATCATGCGTGGGAAAACAAATAGTACTGTCGGCTCTGTCAGCGTTTCAAATGAGGAACCGGATTGGAAGTCGGTAAGTAAGCTTGTTAAAGATTCCTTAGATAAATAATTATGGTTTGCATTCTTTGTTATTAAAATGAATTGGAAACAATTCTCCTTAAATGTCTTGTAATGGAATGTTTTTATTTATGCCACATTCCAGTTTCAGTGTTTATTGATTAGTATTTATTGATTAGTATAAAGAGAAAATTCTTAAACATGAAAATGCTTCTTAGTTGTATTATTTTTTATGGAGTAAGGGCAAATACTGATACTTTTTATTATGTTTTCAGCCTTAACAAATGAGCCTCGCTCTGTGAAAAGGGGCTTTAGTGCATGTGCGTAAAGTGTCGTCCCAGAATAGCCTATGAAGTCCGCACAGGCTAATTAGGGATGACACTTTCCGCTTTTATGATATTTTTCTTTTGAAGAATGTCTCTGAGCAAAAATCTAGTTTAGGCGGAAAGTGTTGTCCCTGGTTAGCCTTTGCAGACTGCACAGGCTAATCTTGGACGACACTTAACGCACATGTGTTAAACCCCCTTTTCACAGAGCTAGGCTCAAATATAAAGTTTAAGAATGTTTGTTATGTTAGCACTTGAAGAGTTTTAATGAGTTAGCTGTTACCAGTAATGTGTATAGTCTACCCTGTCTCCCCTACTATCATGCTTACTTGATTATATAAGTGATTTTAAACATATTGCTTAGTGTTAAAACAGTGTAAAGCATGGACAGTTAACATGATCATAACTGCTTTCTGCCGCAATACTAGTCTCTCACAGTCCAGTATTCATAGTTGGACATGAATGTCCACACAGCATGACAATACAAAATGAATCAAATAATAATCTACGAAAATTCCTTGTGCGCATTTGGTGTTTTTTGAGCTAATACTGTTGTATTATTTGGGGCGTTATATAGTTTATTCATCATGTTCTAAAGTTCAGAATGTTGTTTTTAGTGCCTCAGGCCTCACTCACAGTGCAGAAAATTCAAATATTTCAGATGAGTGTCTATGTTTTCAGTTTTTTAAATATTGTAATGTGATACATTTAAAAAAAAACTACTGGATTTTATCACAGGTGCGTTTATTTCTGAACCATTCCTTTAATTATGACACAGTCATTTAAAAACACTACATTTGTGTTATATAGACTGAAAAAAAGTTCAATCATTTGAATCTGATCATTATATATTAAATTATGCATTAGTTATTTAATACAAGGGATATTTGATATTTTGAAAATGACAAGAAACATGGTAAAGTGTGTTCTTGTTTTATTGTATTTTTTTTTTAGTCTTTACTACAACAAAAACAAACGTTATTTTGCAATAGGGTATAGTACTATACTGTGGATTAGGCCCATCTACATGTATGCGCAACGCACACCCGATTTTTTTTATGCCAAAATTGGGAAATGTTTTGTAGTCTATAAAATGACCGCAAGTCGGCTTCCTTTTTAGAATTGCGCAATCAGTTGATCACATGACTGAAACATAAATCCGTGTCACTAAATGGATATTTATCATTTCATATTCAAAGAATTCAGCATTTTTATGATCATGAGCATAGGTAACATGGCACTATGATTTTGACAAGTTTTATGTTATTTTTTTGAGTAAATGAGTTGTATAATAAGGGGTTGTTATGTATATATAATGTGCACTTTTGTCATTGTCTACAGGCAAGTTCCCTTTGATGAAACCTTCAAATTTCCAATTATCATTGGCACTTTTAAAAATAAATTTTTAATATGACAGTGACTGATTGGGGGTATTATATCCTCGGGACATCGGTTAAACACAATTGCCCATTAACTCAGCTGAAAGGAATGCTTTACAATCCTGCTTTTACAGGGATTAAAGGTATACTTTGGTTACAGAGCAGACATGATGCTAATTCAATAATTATACACACCTAATAATGTGATTGCATATTTTCATGTATTCAAGTGTCAATATTAATCTGAATGAATACCCAATAAGTGATGTCCATTATGAAGTGCGAAAACACAAACAATGACATGTATTTCTTATTTTATTAACACATATTAGTTGCTATCCAAACTATTGCTACCTTTTTACACCTACTTTACCCGCTTTTGGGTATGTCAAAAACAGCCCAATTAGCTTGCAATATGATAGGGTGTAATATTTTGGGAAAAAAATTAAAATGGTGTCTATAATTAATATTAACAATTGCGCAATAAAGTTTTTGCAAATAAGCAGCCATACAAGGTAGCATAGAATCAATGCATAACGCGCACTAACTTTTTAAAATGACATTTGTGGGTTAAAACCGCACATTATACATGGTAAACTATGGTATTTGCCGAAAATAAGTTTGTTGTTCATTAGGAAAAGTATTTCTTAAGTGTTTTACAGTAACTTCTTCAGCATGTTCAGGACTGTCTTAGTATTCAAACTCTGACCAGCCTTAGGCTAGACCATTAAGATTTTTAGGACAAAATAATTGACAAATGTAACTTGATCGTGATTTATATATAGGATATATATCTTTAACACCTGTGTCTATGCAAATAATCCACATTTTATTTCTTTATATTTATATTTAATTCTCTTCAGTAATGTTATCTGAATACTAATGATGTGTCAAAGAATTTTTTAGGAATGTGATATTTATTGATATGCTGTATTACCAATATGAGACTTAAAAACATTTTATTACATGTTATTTGTGTGGGGTCTGTGTATGTGTGTGAAGGAGCAAATATTGAATACTATTCTTGTGACTTACTGAATATCCACAGAATGCAAACCACTGATCACGTTTCTAATTCGGACCTTACATACAATACATTCTCAATGTTGTTCTGATGGCTATATATATTTATAGAACACTATAATATTCACTGTATTTTTAACTGTGCTCATGCATACATAGACAGTTTAATTTTTTAGGTATTTTTTTTTAATCCATAGTACAGTTTTGTGCTCAAATCAACTCAATAATTGCATATAAACAATGTTGAAATAACAGTGTTTAATATAAAATTGATGTCTTATTCCAATTGCACATAATAGTATGTTATAGTCATTTTACTGTAAAAGTCATGTTTTGATCGAATTAGAAACATAAATATATAAAATTATTCCATAAAATATTAATTTTGTGCGTAATCAAACTGCAATTCTGTTCAATTGTATGATACTTTGTTCACAAAGGTTATTTTTAGCTCGGCTGTTTTCGAAGAAAACCCGAGGTATTGTCATAGCCCTCTTGTCTGCCGCATCGTCGTCATAGTCGTCGTCCGAAAACTGTAACATTGGCCATAACTTTTGCATTATTGAAGATAGCAACTTGATATTTGGCATGCATGTGTATCTCATGGAGCTGCACATTTTGAGTGGTAAAAGGTCAAGGTCATCCTCCAAGGTCAAAGGTAAAAATTGTTTTTCATGTGAATCTCATCGACCTGCACATTTTGAGTGGTGAAAAGGTCAAGGTCAATGATGACCTTCAAGGTCAAAGGTCAAAAAAACAAAATCCAAGCACCCACAGCCGAGCGTTGGCATCCGCTCGAAGGTGCTCTTGTCAAATATGAAATGTATTCAAATAGCATTGAGGGACTATATATTAAGGTAAATGTTGAAAAAAAAACTGTAATTATTCATTCTCTGGCAGATACATGGTCACATCTTTACCAGTACCAATTAGATGATCGATGAAAAATTGATAGGCAAGCATTTTAGAAGTTTGCCAATCACATCAGTATTGACAGCGCCAAGTGGTTCAACACATTTTTTTCGCCTTGGATTCAGATTGTCAACATTAAGCTTGATTGACAAAGTATCCTTAGACTTGTTAGGGGAAATTCCTCGAATTTCTAAGGTTTAAATGACTTGGACATTATTTGCATTTTTGTTTTCTCACCTTAAGAATCAAAACCGTTGAATACGGTCAATGTTATTCTACACTTTCCTGTTTATGGTAAAGTGTTACAGTTTTTATTAAGCAATTTTTCTTTTTCAAATTCTTTGGGAAGGATTGTGTGCACA
>VMBQ01000812.1:78924-116160 GCA_007657795.1 Dreissena rostriformis | reverse complement strand
CTTTATGGCATTTTATAATAAATGCCCTTTTTCAATCAACAATATGGTGTTTGTTCATTCCTTCAAGTCATACGAGTCCGTCCGGTCTATGACCTTTTCATTACCACCTAGGACAATACATAAAATTATGTGTTGATTTTGCAGAGAAAACCGCTCTGGACGCAAGCCAATGCATGTCTACCCGATAGAAGACGAACCAATCACCATAGAGAGAACCACAAGAATGATGGCATCACCAAAATCAAAGCCTATAGTGGTTTGTTCTACACATTAACCCTTTGCATGCTGGGAAATTTGTCGTCTGCTAAAATGTTGTCTGCTAAATTTCTAAAATTAGCATTTTCTTCGATTTTTTTTCAAAGAATACTATCAGAATAGCAAACATCTGGATCCAAACTGTTTGCAAAAACCTTCAAAATCCGGTTCCAGCACTCAAAGGGTTAAGTACATTTAAATAAACATTTCACATACAATGATGTCTGACATGAAAATGTTCTTTAATGCTAGACCTGTAAGTATGTGTAGTTGTGTGGTTCTGTGTTATAAAATTTTCTCTTGATTCTTTAACATAAACTTCTTTTAAACGCATTAAAAATCCATTGGACAAACTTTTGCAAAGTTAAGCTCCATTCAAATACAATAAATATGTAATTAAGAACTTGTTTAGACAATTTTATAAAAAATTAATGACAAGAGTATACCGAGTCATCTTTTGTATTATAATGCACAAATATGCGGCATTCTTTGAAAACGGGGCTGAATGCATTTGTGTAAAATGTTTTCCCAGATTAGCCTGTGCAGTCGTCATTTTCCGCTTCGATGGAATTTTTTGTTTAAAGGAAGTCTCTTCAAAACAAAAATCCAGTCTAAGCGGAAAGTTGCATCCCTGATTTAAGTTTCTGGGACAATACTTTATGCACATGCATGAAGCCCTGTTTTCCCAGAATGCAGCTCAAATAACTGTTGTTCCCAGGACCCGCTGGTGCCAAAGTTGCCTGAGGTTGCACCGTGGGCCAAAGACTCGAGTGGAGAAGACAACAGTCACTCAGACTCAGAAAATCATCAGTCGGGAGACAACGACAGTGTCTTCTCTTCCTCTGACAAATCTTCAACACTGAACAAGATACTGAGTGACGATGATTCCTGGAAGAAAAACAAAAGTGATTCGAACAATTCAGCCAGTAAGTCGAGACCATTGCAGACGCAAAAGTCACAGGACAGTGTGTTACAAAAATGGCACAACAGTGTGAACGAATCTCATAGGAGTAACGAGAACAAAAACAGGGTGAACATTCCCAACAGCAATTCAAAAATAAAAAACATCACGCAGTCATTTGAGGTGAAGGAGAAGGAAGTGCAAAATATCCCAGCAAAATCGCGACGTTCTGAACTAACTAATTTGAAAACAAAATCTTTGGATTTCAGTAGTTCAAAGTTTACAAGTTATGAGCCTACCCCTCTCTCGCCCACTACACCGCAGGCATTGTTACCGCGGGAACAGAGGTTCGGTCATGAGAGGGCAGTGTCTGAACCACGTGAACGTGAAACTGACCAGGTAAGCTCTCTGGAACATTTTACGTTTTGCTTCGTAAATTTTGTCTATTGATAGCATATGCACAAAGAAGGCAGATGGGTAGAAGGCTTTCAGTCTATTATATTAAATGTTTATGTATTGTTTATTAACATTTGATATTCATTGGTGATTTAAAGGGGCATGTAAATGGCTATACCGTATTGTATTTGCAAAAATAAGACATTTAAAAAATATATATTCATGGAAACTTTAAAAAAAACTTTAATTAGGGGTGACAGAGGGTTTGCTTTTTGGCTTAGTTAAATGCTTCTTTTCTTAGCTCTGTTATTAAATTAACAGAAGTTATGTTATCATTTAAACTTATTTGAATGACATATTGCCATTCAAGGGGTGCATGAATAATTTTGTGCTTTTTATTGGTATATAACCATGGAGATGAACTTAACTGGTGAAGTCTAGACAAATTAAAGCAATCATAATGCATCTGATGTAATTTAATGCATCATAAATCTAGCTGCTTCAAATTTTAAATTCCTCAAACGTTTAAATATTGCACATTTATGTTTAATATAAGATCAGTTTTGTGTGTTGTCTTTATTAGAAAATTTAATCAAACACAAGATGCATTAAAGCTTTATGCAAATGGAAGTAGTTTTATTCTGGATAATACAAACTATATTTGTTTCCACTGTTATTACAGTTTACACAGTTGGTTGCAAATAACACTATAAGCTAATTCATACTATCATTCATATTCCCGAATATTAAGCCTTTGAGCCCTGGAACCGGATTTTGATGGCCTTTGCAAACAGTTTGGATCCAGATGAGACGCCACAGAACGTGGCGTCTCATCAGGATCCAAACTGTTTGCTATTCTGATAGTGGTCTTAGAAAAAAAATCGAATAAATGCTAATTTCAGAAATTCAGCAGACGACATTTTAGCAGACGACAAATTTCCCAGCATGCAAAGGCTTAATATATGCTATTTGTAATGAAAATTTGTGATAAACATATCACCAGTAAAATAACCAGAGTAAGACCATCTTAATTCATCATTCGCGTTACATGCTTATGTTTTTCTTTTACAAGCTGTCAGTAGCCCAAAGTGCGGCAGATAGGTATTTGCAAAATGTATCACCCATTCACACTAATCCAACCACGAAAGCTTTTCCGGCATCATGTAATACTCAAACAGTTGCTCCCCCTTCCATTGCTTTACCACGGCCTGCCGCAAAACCATCAAAAGAAAAGATCGCCATGGCGCGGGCACAGTTTGAACAGTCTGGTGCTGATGACGAAAGTAAGAGAAATGATACAGGAGCCAGTTTAGTTGAAAAATACTTTGAGAAACAACCAGCTGATGTTCCTGAGTTGGAAGAGAACAATCTTCAGAGAACTGAGACAGACATTGAGCAAGGAAAACATGATGATTCGGTTGAGAATATGTCAGACAATGGTAACGCTAGGGATGAAACAATTGAAAATGAGGACATGTTTGACTATTCTGCCAACACAAGTGGACTCGCTGAAGAATTGGTGAGAGAGACTTTGGAATCAGTAACCAATCAGGAACAAGATACAGCAGTTGGAGGTCATTCTGAATACCAGAAGCTAACTCTGTCAGAGAACTTTAAACAATCAGTTGGAGGTCATTCTGAATACCAGAAGCTAACTCTGTCAGAGAAATTTAAACAATCACTTTCAGTCAAGGAAAGTAGTTTTCATGGAGAAAAAAAATCAGATTTAGACCAGAAAGACTTTCCACAAGAAGAGTGTGATGACTTAGGGAGTGAAACACAAGGACATTCTGATGATATGAATTGGCCTTTAGATGGAAATTTAGATGAAAGCATTGAGATGAATTCAGAAAATGGAGTCCCTGAATTGCCTGCCAGTAAAATACCTGATATAGTACCAAGAAATGGTGGAGCCATACAGGAGTTGTCAAGTGATGGCAGTATTGGCGATGATACCTTTGCTGAAATAATCAGAGATGTAGGAAGTTCTGTAAGAAGAATGGGTGATACAGGCTCAAGTTTTAGCTTAGTTTATTGTTGCTGCTACTTTCCCTCATGGTTATTAATGTTGTCTAGTCGTTTAACTAAAAAATAGTTCAGGTGGAAGTTTTCTGACTGATTACTTAATCTTTGTGTCCCAAATACCGTTTTTGAAAGTCTTCTTTAGCTTCAAAATGGTTCCTAGGTTATGGATCAATGTTGCCAAACAGGATACAAAAATGTTTGTTCAACCCTATTCCAAATTTTTGTTTGGTTACAGTTACGAGTTTTTCATGTTCAAATTTTCGCATTTTGTTGACATTTTCAAGCAAGCCTGTCACAAAATAGCCATATTTATACTATAACATGAATATGATTGGTTTAGACAATTTTCTTGATTGTCTTATTACGATAGCCACCATTATTATGTGGTTCTTTTTTACCAAACATTGGAATTCACTACATTGAATTGTCTTGCCTTAACAAAATATTTCACTATTACAGTCAGAATTAATCCATCTTTTTTGTTTTGTTTATAATCTTTTATGCACCAATTTAATTCTCAATTTTGGGCATCATCTTCAGTTAACAGTTAGTTAGTTCATTTTTGTTTTCAAAATATAGTATTTGCATCTTTTAAGTAACATAGACATTTTACTAAAGGTGAAATTCATACAGGTACTAATTTTGTCAAACATTTCATTTCCTAAAATTCATACACGTTTTGTACCCAAATATAAAAACCTATACATATACAATTATACATAATAGAACTGAATTATCGAGTCCTATACATGATAGTGCTGGTACCCGTATTTTTAAATTAATGTTTATGTTTTTTGTTTGTAATATTTTGTAAAGAAATATATTGGTACATAGCATTTGAGTTGCCTGCACCAACTATTTTGTAACACAGGCATGGAACGTCTTACAATAAAAACGCTGTGACCAATGTAGAATGTCTGAACTTATATTTGATATTAACTGGATATGCCAGTGTTATTGTTTGTAAGCAGCAAAGCAGAAAAACACAGGTCAATAATTCAGTTTGAAGATCACTTCTATTTATTTTTGGCTGGATGGGGTTCTTCTTTAATCAAATTTATCCAATTTATCCAACACAAAAATCAATATATGCGAAAAACAAAAGCTCTTCATCATTAAAAGTATTACCAGTATGACAGACTGTGTTACAAAATATAAATTTTGCAAAATTTGTTAATGTTTATTGCTTTCACCACTGTATTTTTTAGTTATTCAATAATGGTTTTGTACACAAAGGCACATTATATTGTTACCATTTAGTCTTGAAAGGCACATTTTGTTGGCCTTATTATCATTTTGAATCAAATAGCTTATACATCCTAAAATTATTAGCATTAATGTAAGTATATTATTAGTTAGATTGAATTGTTGTCTATAGAAAAAAAACTATTTTAAAATCACACTGCTGTATATAATCCATTTTATTTGAACTGTATTCATTTACTTCTGAAATTTAGACACAATAGTATTGTTTTGGACTATAACCGTTTACATTGTAACAGCACTGGGTGAAGGGAAGTAACTCAATTCTATTAACACATTTTGTATAAAGAGTTGTTCCCCTGACTTAAATTATTTGATTTGAATCAAATACATGGTTGCTTGTATGTATAGAACTGCTTCAAACTTCATTGGTGCTTTATGTTGATGTAAGAAATCCACTTTATTTCGTATAACTTGCACTTGCAATTTTTCTTTCATTCTGATCATAAATTATTGACAGATAACGGGAGCTTTTACATTATTTGCAATCTTTTTATGCTTATTAGCGCTTACCGCTTTGACCATTTATAACCTTATATAACCATGATATTTCAATAATCTTTTAGAGCTCCGTTGAAAAGCTTATACGAATAAGTCAGCGCGAGAACAATGAGCGTGGCTTTGGCTTCGTGCTAGACGGTGGAGTTGAGAAGAAAAAGCCGATATCAGTCCAGCGTGTTAACCTAGGTGAGTTTTGTGTGAAATGATCGAGTTCGGAAAACATAGTTTTAGCGTCAAATTAGCACCTAATGTTTTAAAAGAAGGCACATGCTTGTACTCCAGTCAGTTTAGATGATCTTTAGTGGACTGCATTTGACCATTAAAAACGATTCTTCAGCAACAAAGTCTCTTTGACTGTAATGCTTTTTTATGCCCCCTTTTAAAAAAAAGGGTGTATATTGTTTTTGGCATGTCTGTCTGTCATTCTGTCTGTCTGTCTGTCCAAAACTTTAATAAATATTAAAGTTTTGTCATAACTTTTGTAATATTGAAGATAGCAACTTCATATTTGGCATGCATGTGTATCTCATGGAGCAGGACATTTTGAGTGGTGAAAGGTCAAGGTCAATGTCATCCTTCAAGGTCAAATGTCAAAAAAATAATCAAAGCGGCGCATTAGGGGGCATTGTGTTTCTGACAAACACATCTCTTGTTTAAGTTTAAAGCTCTTTCAATGCCGTAAGTGTAATGTGCTCTCATTGTAGATAAAGTAGTTTATTATTTTAAGCCTCTTTGAGTTTTATAGTGCAACTAGTTATGGTTTCAGAAGTAAGATCATGTGAGAGAAACTGTGCGGATTTTCTATAACTTGAAAACAGTGTAAAATTTCAATCAGTACATGAAATTGTATGACATATTTTGTATTACATATTCAGGCAGTGAAACAAGTGAAAATGATGATGTTTTTATTGAACCTGACAGTAAGTTTGCCTCAATAACATAAATTCCCTTGAGAGGTTGAAAAGGATAACTGTCGATGCCTTTCTTACAGTCCTTTTGTAACCATTTTATAGTCATGTAAAAAAATTAATTAATGTGTTGCTTCACTTCATGATAACTTCACTTTAATAAAACCATTTTGATTATAACACTTTGAAATATTTTCTTGTTTACTTATACCTCTCTTAAAACATGGTGTGGTATATTAGTTTGCAAATGGCTGTTTGTCAGTCCATCTGTAGTCTCTTGTAATCACCACTGTCTTTTCTGCAAGACCAACTTTTTTTCATTCAATGTTTATCAATCTTTTGTGTGGGGGTACCAGTCAATGAACAAGCTGAATCATGCTTGTTCTTGCTCTTCAATGATCTAATAAAGATTTGCCTTTTTATGCCTATATCCTTCCCACTGATATGATGTCCGTCCCAAAAATCTCGGCCATAACTTTGTCATGTATTTATGGATGTTTAAATAAATGTTTTCGTCATAAGATGACATGTCACATGTAACACCATATCTCCCTACCTCAATGGTCAAGGTGACACTTACAGGTCAAAAGTCAAATTTGAAATCAGAAGTGGAATGTGGGGGCATCTGTGACCTATGGACATATGCCTTGTTCCAATCTCAAAGTATGATCTTAACCAAACGTGATATTTTAAAAATGTATCAGAACCTGGAGGGGGATACATGTTTTCAAATAGCTTGTTGTCCATTCCCTTCTGGTTGTTTTGGTTTCCTTTTCCAATTATGTCAGAATTTAATTTAACCAACTAACAAAATGGTAAAACATCATTAATTATTTTTTTATAAATTATTTTCACTGTTTTTCAGAACACTTTCAGACCTCCAGATCAAAGACAGACATATGATCATTTTTTCATACCTCAAACACATTAATTAACTGTTATTACCTTTAAGAATACCTTCCTTATTAATCATTTCACTTGCTAAGTAATTCTTAAGACAACCAAACATTTGTAGAAGTGTTCAATCTAACATGCACTATGTGTTTAATACAATGTCTGTGTTCAATGTTTTCTTTTTAAGGATTTTGTTGTTGAAATCGATCTTAAACCGGAATTATCACTTAAGTCTAAGATCATACACATTTTATTTTATTTATGAATGGATGAAAAACAATTATCCAGTGAAATTTTCAGTTTGAGAGGCTCAATAACTTGACAACAGAAAATACTTTAGATTTTAACCTGTCAGTTTTTATAGCTTTAGGTTGTACCAGTCTGCCAAGAATATACTGTAAAAGAAAACTTATTTTTGATATATTAATGTTTTTAAGTTTGTCCAGCATGTTTGATAGGAATTGTGGGGATGTTAAACATAAAATACAATCTTAACCATAATTCCCACAGGTAGCGCAGCAGACGTACAGGACGTGAAACAAGGAGACGAACTCCTGTCGATAAATGGTCGTGACGTGACAACCTTGACCTTGGCCCAGGTACAGGGGATGGTGGATCTCGCTGTGAAGAAAGGGCAGATAGAGCTGCGCGTGAAGCGTGCGACAGACGAAGGTACGTACAGCTTAAAATTCAAAATGCCTTCAAAATTTGGTACTCTGGTGTGAGTAAAAAAATATAAACTAAATTTGATGTTGTTTTATTATTTATGACATCTACAATCAAATTATGTATTTTGATTTTGTATCCCATAATCAGTTGGGCATTTAGGTGTTTTACCCTTGTTGGGTATACTTTGCTTCTGTGGTATGGACTAACAAAGCAATCTAATGATGTAATAAGGTTGACTTCGGTTATCTTTATTTACATTATACTTATTTGAAAACTTCATTTGTTCTTTCTACTTCTGATATGACTCCATTTATCTGACAACAATATTTACAATAAAAATAACAGTAAGAACAACAGCTTGATAATTTGAGACCAAATGTTATGATATGGGAGACAAGTTTATCAGGTAAGTGTGCTGTATGGCATACCACAGGTGAAACAATGGCCACTGTTTTATTCTTACCTGCTGATAAGCCTTGTCAGGCTGTCAGCCATTGTGTGTAATTAATGTTGGGTGGGGAAGGTCATGTTACAGCTAATAAACTTCATCATAAGCAGTCTGGCTTCCATTACTGTAAGGTTCTCCAATACATCAGGGAATTAAAGTACTACAATACAATGGGGGTTAAGGGAATAAATCATTCAAGAGCTTGGAGGGACAATAATACAGCTGGTAAGGGATTGTTTACCAACAATAACTCTGACAATATCCCTGACAATAACTCTGTTTTGTTGTTAATTAGACACATGCCTTATGCCTAGATGAACTTCTGCTTTTGTAGCAGTTACTGTGTTATATATAAATCAGTTAACATCCAATCTTCAACAAACTTTTCTCTCTTGTATTTACCAATAATTTCATTAATAAATAAGATGATTATTGATTGGCCACTCATAACTTTCAAATTAAATGTGAAGATATTAGTTGTTTTCCATTTCCACAAAGAGGTCTTAGAAATCTATGTTACAATTCCATTAACAATTTTTAATACAAAAACTGGGAAGGCAAGCTCAGTTGGTAGAGCACTGAACCACAATTTTATTCCAAGATCTCAGGATCGATCCCCGGCCTGCCCACATAATTGTGAGAATTGTATCAAATCTTTTCTGCAACCATTCTTCCCCGACCCCTGATTCAAATGGGGAAATTGTCACTTACTGGCATAAGTATGTGCACTAAGTACTGGTAGACCTGCAAGTCCAGGAAAAGTGTGAGATGAAATATGACATGATATGACTGAAATATCACTGCTTCCGAAAAAGAGGTGTGTTTATTTGTTATAGAGATAGCATTGTTTTGATTTATGCGCATGCTTAAGGGGAGATTTCTTGTTTGATTATGGTTGTTTGATCTTGTTTATGTTTTAACAATGAATATTTACACTAGATGAAGTTTATGTTTACAAGCACTGATCATCCAGCCAGCTTTGCTGAAAGATATGCACATGGAAGAAATACCCAAACTTAGAATCCATGATATACAGAAGTTATTTCTATTTATCATTTTTTGTTTGGCCAATAAACAATGATTTGTTATTCTGAGGCATACTATGGAATATATTTGTGGTTTAACAGCAATCAATCTGATTGACAACTAATTATTTTATTTGCTGCTTAGATGAAACAATGATACTGCAATATTTGATTCTTAAATTATTTGATCTTTTGAAAATTAAAAAGTGTGACACGAGGCCGAATGGTGTTCCTTGAAAACACTTGAGCGCCTTAGGGCCATCATGTAAACATTAGTTGAGAGGAAAATGTATTGTGGGAGCTTCCATGCCATATGGACACATATCTTGTTGTATTGTTCATTGTGAAATTTAACAAAACATAAATGTGTTCTTTGGTCTTATAAAGGAAACAAATATCATATTGTGAAATCATTTATATAGGATCTTGCATGAGTTGTCATATCATACCATATTTTATTAAACGAGTTCAGGAATTTGTTAGTAAGCGAGCCTTTGGCGAGCTTAGTAACGAATTTCCTGGACGAGTTTAATAAAATATGGTATGATATGACAACGAGTGTCAGATCTTTTTTATCACATGCTTTTAAATGAGCAAATTAAAAAAATATTTACGCAAACATAATGATAAATCCCGAATGTTGTTTACATTTCATGACGTCATTTGACTTTGCAATGTCATTTCAGCAAAATAACAAAATGCGATTGTTCAATAAACGAAAACTTAGCCAATGAAAACGCGTAAAAAGTATATAACACATGTGTAATATAAAAATATATGTAATGGTTATATGACATGGGAAACAGGGTATGGCATGTGATAAATAATCGTTGCATAGATGCATAGTTTAGACTCCCAAGTTGGGAAAAAACATGTTTGAACAATGCAAGTAGCATTCCTGCATGTTTTATCTCTTAAAATGAAGGTATCATTTACATTCTCTCCAGATATCTGTCAATAAATAGTTTGTTGTCTATCCAACGAAGACCATGCTTTATTTGGTCTGGAATTAAAGGATAACACATTCTTTAAGCATGGAGTTGCAAATTCATACTGATCCACAGGTCTGAAATTTATTTCACAATGTTTCCACATTTAGAGTCAAATGAAAGTGTGTGAGGCATTCTCAACATGTCTCTCCAATCTTGATTTATGTATTTTATTTGAAGGATATTAATTTAAGTTGATTAATATAATTTCATAAGATTTGCAGAAACAAAATGTTTGATATGTAATGCCTTATGTAAAATCAAAACTGTTCATATAGAAACCAATATCTATTTACAAAAAGTGCAAGTTGATTTATTGAAATTGAGCAAAAAGATCATGTTATCACATTTCATACTGATGGTTGCATAAGTAAAGCAATTTTGTACTTGTTAACTCGGGTATTTTCAGCTCAGATATGAATACAATTTCTTAAAAAGTAAATAATACAATAAAATGCAAAAGGAGTTTGTAAAACTTCAATAATGAATGAAATAATTAATTATTCTGTTCAGCACAGCAGAACAGCTTAGGAACTGTGGAGTTTGAAGAATGTGATGTAAAACTTTGATTGAAAGAGTATAAATAGTACTTCAATTTCTGCAGCAAATCTAGTTGAGCCCAAAAAGTCTTGTGAGTTTTGGTACCTATCATCTGGCATGGGTATCATGAGAATGAAAGCAACACCTGATAGGTTAGTGTGGCGGCAGATATTGGGCAGGGAAAGAAATATTTGTAGCTGGACAACTAGGTATAAGGGATATAGACTGCATTCCAAAGTTGTCAAGCAGGCTGAGAGCCCTGCTTAATAGCCAGTGATTAGTGATTGCTTATTGTGACATTACGTTTTGGGATTGTTTGGAATAGCAACTGAAACAGGTCTGTTTTCAAAGCATGATCATTAATTATTGGATTGAAAAGTGTGAGTGAACTGGGGTTTTTTAAGGAACGTTTTTTGGATGAAGTCATGCTAAATGTCCGTGGAAAATAAGTGTTTTATAGTGTCTTCAAACAGATTAAACAAGAATTATCTTTAAAAATATATTCTGTGTTAATTGCAAACATGAGTGTTCAAAATTATAATTGTATGTAGTTTGATTATTTTTTATCCTGACGAATAACTGACCGAGCACTGACCATGAAATTCTGCGAGATGAACATGTTCAGAATAGTCAAGATTTCCCTACACTGAACAGTTACATCCTAAACGCTGTACTGGTTCATCTCCAAAAGGTTGCAATGGTGTGGCCAATGATCAGGGGGATTTCTCTCAAGCCAGCCAATGAAATATTTGGATTTATTCATTAGGGTCTACTGGTGGGAAATTTCCCCAACATTTTATAAGCTATTGATTAAGGTCATTTAAAGTGAACATTTTAAAGTGTGTTGTAATGTGTTTGTAAATGTGACCATTTTCACCTGTAGTGGGACTTAAATAATTTGTTTCATTCATTCAGATGCGTATGATTCAATGGAGGAGGAGGATAACCAGTCCAGTCAGAACAACAACAACCAGGAGAGCAAGATGGATACCCAGTCTGACAGCAGTCTGTCCACGGACCAGACTTCCCTGGAGGATCCACCAGTGAAACACGTTCATCAGGTATGAATGCCAACTGTACAGCACTATAATGTAATGGATCTGCATTCCACCAAACAATCTGAAAGTTCCATGTTTGATCCTCAATGTTGGATTGTTTTTAAGCTCGGCTCTTTTCAAAGAAAACCCGAGGTATTGTCATAGCCAGCTCATCCTTCCGCCGTCCGCGTCCGCCGTCCGCGTTGTCCTTAAAATCGGCCATAACTTCTGCAATATTGAAGATAGCAACTTGATATTTGGCACGCATGTGTATCTCATGGAGCTGCACATTTTGAGTGAAAAGTCAAGGTCATCCTTCAAGGTCAAAGGTCAATTTTTATGCCCCCGGTAGGTTGGCATATAGCAGTTGAACTGTCCGTCAGTCCGTCTGTCTGTCCGTCCCTCCGAAAACTTTAATGTTGGTCATTACTTTTGCATTATTAAAGATAGCAACTTCATATCTAGCATGCATGTGTATCTCATGGAGCTGCACATTTTGAGTTTTTTTTCAAAGCGGCGCATTTAGGGGCATTGTGTTTCTGACAAACAATCTTGTTGTTGTTGTTTTTTTTTGTTGTTTTTTTATTCAAAACTGCACCCAGAACCGAGCGTTGGCACCCGCTCTGCGGTGCTCTTGTTTATTTTTCCCCTAAGACACGGTGTTCTGTGTCTACCCAGCAAACAGACTAAAGTTGGTCTCAATAATCCTAAGGCTTTTGAGCAATCTAGAAAAAAAAATGTTAAAACTAATTGGGGTTAGTATGACGTAAACTTTGTATTGAGGGAATTTGTCTGTATGTTTGGTTTAATGAGGCCGGGGTGGAGAGGATCAGAATTGTGACTGGAGGATCTAACTGTGAAACACCCCTGTAAGGTTATATGTGGGTTAAAAAGACATGACACTGGACACATTTTATAGGATAGAAACTGAAAGAGCTGTCAGGATGGCAGGATATATACTTGGTTTGTGCAAACACTGCATGGAATTGCAGTATATGAATGAATCTCGAACTTGGAAATGGGTTTGAATGCATGTGCCTAAAGTGTCGTCCCAGATTAGCCTGTGCAGTCAGCACAGGCTAATCAGGGTCGACACTTTCCGCCTTAACTGGATTTTTGCTAATAAGAGACTTTCTTTAAACAAAAAATATCATAATAGCCGAAATTGTCGTCCCTGATTAGCCTGTGTGGACTGCACAAGCTCATCTGGGACAACACTTTACCCACATGCATAAAACCCCCTTTTTCACAGAGCNAAACTTGGTCAGAGGTAGTATATAGATTATATATCAGTCAGGTCTGATTGGAGACATGCAACCGATTAACACATGCAATATTTTTATGCAATATTTTTATCCAGTTTTATTTTGCGATATTTTCATCGGGTTTATTTTTTTCGCGATTTTTGAAACGAGTTATTTTTAACAACATGTTTATTGGTAAGTTTCATTTTTCCTTCAATCTAATCATGATTTCCACAGGTACATGAGTTTTTCACTGTGCATGGGTACTATAGAAAGGCAACTGTTTATCATTGTCATCAACCTAAAATCAATTTTTATACGCCCGTTTTTACAAAACGGGACGTATAATAGTTTCACCCTTGGCGGGCGGGCGGGCGGCGGGCGGGCGGAGGCGGTGTCCACAGCAGTGTCCGCTCTCTAATTCAAATAGTTTTCATCCGATCTTCACCAAACTTTGTCAGAAGTAGGATCTAGACAATATCTAGGTCAAGTTCGAATATGGGTCATGTTGGGTCAAAAACTAGGTCACAGTGTCACTTAGTAGAACGGGCGTATCTTGTGACAATTTGGCACTCTTGTTGTTAAATGTTATACAGTAATAATGTCCCAGTGCCTTTAATCTGTTGAGTTGTAAAACAAACAATTTGTATGCCCCCTTCTTCGAAGAAGAGGGGGTATATTGTTTTGAGCCTGTCTGTCTGTCATTCTGTCCCAAAACTTTAACCTTAGTTAAAGTTTGATAACTTTTGCAATATTGAAGATAGCAACTTCATATTTTGCATGCTTTTGTATCTCATGGAGCTGCACATTTTGAGTGGTTAAAAGTCAAGGTCAAGGTCGTCCTTTAAGGTCAAAGGTCAAATATAATTGTATGTTTCTGTCCCAAAACTTTAACCTTGGTTAAAGTTTGGTCATAACTTTTGGAATATTGAAGATAGCAACTTAATATTTGGCATGCATGTGTATCTCATGGAGCTGCACATTTTGAGTGGTGAAAGGTCAAGGTCATCCTTCAAAGTCAAAGGTAAAAAAAAGGCGCAGTAGGGGGGAATTGTGTTTCTGACAAACACAGCTCTTGTTTCTTTTTATAAAAATAAAATGTTTTAAACTCAAAGTAAATGAAATTATTTAAAAAAACACAACACATTAACTTAATTTATTATAAATCTTCAAATAAGTGTGCAATGTTCCTTTTTCAACATCAACCAAAAGATGTCACTTCTCTTTCCCTTATTAGTTCATGACCTTATTTAAATGTAGATGGAACTACATTTGTATCTGAATTACCTGTTGTTAATATAGATCTAGTATACATGGAGTCTGTTAGAATACATCTAGAATACAGTTAATCAGTTGTTCACGTTGGATATCTAGAAATGACATGGATAAATGACTGTTTATTGTTTTACATTTCCATGTAAAGGCCGTTGCAGGTCAAGATGACCGCCCGGTGAAGGTGTTCCGGAAACCAGGACAGAAAGATGAGGTGACAGCAGGAAGCGTGAAAGACGTCCTCTGTCTACATGCTCAGACTCATTATGCTGTTGCTCAATAATGGCAGTGAATCGTTTAGTGTACATTCATATGATTTGTATAGCTTCTGTGACTGAAATGTTTTAATTGTATAAATATCATGTGTTATATCCCATTCTATGGACAGGGTTATTTAATTGAATTGATTATACTGGTTATATTATTTATTGAAATTTATTTAATGTGTATTTAGCATGTGAACCATATTAATACTGTTTAAGCATGACTATTCAAAAAATAGTCCGAGCTATACAACTCGCCTAAATGTCTGGGTCTACATAATGCTCTGTCTAATGTGACATATCCTTATCACTGTTTCTACTACAGATCTTCAATTGAAACTCAAACATGTGTTTTGGGGAATTGGGTTAGTTCAGTGACCAAGTTCGAAAAGATAGCTCTGACCTGCAATTTAGAAGCATGATGCCCCCTATTTGTGCTTAGAAGATTTGATAAGGTAAACCAGAATCATCTCCATAGCATTGTTTCTACTATGGGTATTTAACTGAAACACATGTGTTCGGGTCATTTTGTGCAGTCACTATTTAGTGCTTTTGGGGTCACTGTTACTGAGAATAGAAAAAGAGTGAAGGTATCTGTTATGCAGACCTTACTTTTAAAGTTTATTAAATTCAACTAAATTCATTTGTAAGAGTTTGAATTTCTAGTTTCTTGGCATTGTCCAATTTCTTGTTTTTAGCTCACCTGAGCATGGTGAGCTTTTCAGATCAACATTTGATCAAATTACGTCTCCGCTTAGTTCGATACTGGGTCATTGGTTTCAAGTTCTAGGCTAAGTTTAAAGGTAAAAAAAATGGCTGCCAGTATTTGGGGCAGTTTTGTTAACAAGTCTATTGTGAAAGCCGTGTACACCGGCTTAGAATAGTTAAGTTCCTAGAGATCTCAGGTGAGCGCCTTATTGAAATTTATAAATTTAAAGATTTAAGTTTACATAAACCATATAACTACAACAGATATTCAACCTTAAATACAGGTTTGTCTTTGTGGTCGTTAAATGAGATGCCTGACAATAAATGTTCATTATAATATAAAAGTGAAAGAACAGTTGAGCGTGCTGTCTTTAGACAGCTCTTTTTTATTGGAATAGCAGACGATAAATGTGAATGCCTTATGTTTGTTGACGAAAGTGGACATGTATACTGTGTTTACAGATATGTTTTTGTTTTATCATAAAACATTATGAGACGTGGCAAATATAGATGGTTTAAAATATCACGTTTCCATTTGTGCTGTAGTATTTATTATGCCCCCCTTCGAAGAAGAGGGGGTATATTGCTTTGCACATGTCGGTATGTCGGTCTGTCGGTCCGTCCACCAGATGGCTTCCGGATTATAACTCAAGACCGCTTAGGACTAGGATCATGAAACTTCATAGGTACATTGATCATGACTGGCAGATGACCTCTATTGATTTTGAGGTCACTAGGTCAAAGGTCACAGGTCAAGGTCACAGTGACTGGAAATAGGAAAATGGTTTCCGGATCATAACTCAAGAATGCTTACGCCTGGGATCATGAAACTTCATAGGGACATTGGTCATGACCGGCAGATGACCCCTATTGATTTTCAGGTCACTAGGTCAAAGGTCAAGGTCACAGTGACCTGAAGCAGTAAAATGGTTGACTGGAAATAGGAAAATGGTTTCCGGATGATAACTCAAGAACGCTTAGGCCTGAGATCACGAAACTTCATAGGGACATTGTTCATGACCGGCAGATGACCCCTATTGATTTTGAGGTCACTAGGTTAAGGTCAAGGTCACAGTGACCTGAAGCAGTAAAATTGTTTCCGGATGATAACTCAAGAACACTTAGGCGTGGGATCTTGAAACTTCATAGGGACATTGGTCATGACCGGCAGATGACCCCTATTGATTATCAGGTCACTAGGTCAAAGGTCAAGGTCACAGTGACTCGACACAGTAAAATGGTTTCCGGACACCACCACCACCACCACCACCACCACCACAGTGACAAAAAACGTATTCACACAATGGCTGCCACTACAACTGACAGCCCATATGGGGGGGCATGCATGTTTTACAAACAGCCCTTGTTTAAAAGATGTTTTCGATCTTTGAAGTGCATCTTATTTTTCTTTGGAGATTGGAGAATAAAAAGAATTTTGCCCATGAGTTTTTTACTTACCCTAGTCAGCCTTTTGTACTTAAGTTTAAATGAAAAGATTGAAACATTTTATTTTTATGTCGTTTTTTTAAGGAGGGCATGCAATCAATCGATAAAAATAATTAAAAAAATCCCCACCCCCTGAGTTCCCCTCTGAACAAGTCTCGGGCCATTTTAGCTCATCGCAGGGGACACTTAGTTTTCAGATATTCCATATATGGATATGGTGTTTGCTCATGTTTGTGTCCGGTCAATAACTGTTTCCATTACTATGGGATTTCAAAATAAATTGGCACAAATTACCATCATATCATGACAACGTGTCCCGTGCAATTACCATGTCACTCACTTTAAGTTCATGGTTGCAGAGTTCACTTCAAGTTTTCGCAAATTCCTTATATGGATGTAGTGTAAGTACATGTTCATGTCTGTCGAATGACTTTATCGTGCATTATGGGATTTCAGAATAAATTGGCACAAATGTTGATCATATAAAGACAATGTGTAGCATGCCATAACAATTGCCCGCTTAGAGGTGAAGATCACAGAGCACTTAAATATAAGCATATTCCTCATATGGATTAAGTGGAAATACATTTTCTTGTCCGACTTGGTACTTTGTCCTGCATTATGAAATTTATAAATTTGATGGCACAAATGATCATCATATCAAGATGTCTTGTTTGTGCAACAACTATGTCACTTGCTTAAAGGTTAAGTCGCGGTTGACAGTTGGCGTTAATTCCTTATATGGATACGTGAAAGTTCATGTTTGTTCCCAGTCAATGAGTAATGTCTGCATACAGGGATTCCGAAACAAATAAGCACAAATTATCACAATATCAAGAGGATGTGTTGAAAGCATTTTCATGTCGCATGGTTACGGTCACAGTGGAAAGTTTGGGGAATATTTGTTATTTGGGTATAGCGACAGTAGATGTTCCTGTTTTGGCCATAACTTTATGATCGGATTTCGAATAGGCATAAATTATATTTATATGAAGACAATCTGTTATGTGCAGCAACCATGCTGCTTGCTTAAACGTCAAGGTCCAGTGGAAACTTGAAGTTTTTGCATAGCCCTTCCGTACATGGAAATACCGATGGTAATGGTGAAAGTAGATGTTCATTGGACTGGGTGGTATATTTCAATTGTTCATTATGAGATTCCAAAATTATTTAGCCAAGTTTATTATCAATTATCAACACTACATGTCGAATGAGTCACCAGTGGCACTCACTTATAGGTCATTGTAACTTGTGAAAAAGGCTTTATGTGTGACAAGAGTTACAATAGTGCATACATGCTGTGTTTAATGTTCACATTATGTCTGTCACACAAAACTCGTTTCTGTATACTTTTTTTGCCTTTTTGTCTAATAAAAAGGCTTGTGACACAATAGGNGGGGGGGGGGGGAGAACGAGGCACGGCGGCCTAAAAACCTCGAGCCGATGGCTGGTCCGTCAAACTATTTCTTCTCCGGAGAATAATCAAAACTCAAACTAAGTCATCAAATGCATTTATATATTTTAAATAGCTGATGCAAGCGGTTGGCGACACTAACAACAGTTAATTTTTTATGGAACATTAAACTCGACCTCTGTATGGTACTTCAATCACGCCAACGTCAAAGTAAGGAAAGTTCAACGTTTGTCCGCTATTTGAATACCATTGCTCACACTATCGTGCCGCATATGACCAGATATGTTCTATATATGTCATGAAAGACTACACACATTTCAAATTAACCAATCATTATATTATTAAATAAATGTTCTATATGTGGTGCGTAATTGTATCGATATTACAATGTAATAATGCAATACAGTTTGCGCTTACAAATGCCTATGTATCACATAGAATCCTGACAGTTTGTCATAAAACACAGAATGTCTGCCATCTCAAATGTCCATTTGGTATTTATAATCACGCGAATTTCACACGTTGTTTATTTTGTAATTGAGTTTATAAGCGTTGAACTGGGCAAACTTGACAATCGTGATACTTCAACTATCTCCGGACTCCTCCGCAAGATATGCAATAAATCGTCTGCTGATCCAGAGTGCAAACTTGAGAACAACACACGATTTTACAGCCAAGCATGACTGACCAACGTCAGTTGACGTCAAAGACGTGAATGAATCCATTTCAATAAAACGATTCTAGAAAGTAACAGTTTATCACAACGTAATCATACGAAACGATGAGGACAAAACAACAGAATACCAAGCTGGATCGATCGGGCCCGGAATAACAACGACCGCGCACTCCACCGTCAGTCTCCAGGTTGATTCGACTAGTTAGTTACTGGAGCTAATCCATCGATCAAGTTGGCTACAATGGGAACAACCATAGAAAAATGGAACTTAAGAATTCTCCATGTGTACGGCAATGTCCACGAATTGATGCACGAGCTGAAGCACTACCGCTGGAACATTATCGGACTAGCCGAGGTCAGGTGGCTTTAGGCTTCGGAGAAACATAAACAGACGAAGGGCACAAGATATGGTTCAGCGGGGAGGATTCTTAACATCGCCACAGGGTTGATTTCATCGTTAGGGCATTCAGGTAGTCAACAGCATCATCAGTTGCACCCAGTCTCCAGCAAGTTTATTTCCATCCGTATCTCAGCGAAACCTCACATCACCATCACCCAGGTCTATGCACTAACATCAAGGCTACGAAGACGAAGAGATCGAACAGTTCTATGAAAAACTAGAGTGCATCATAGTCAAGGTCCCGAAGAAAGACATCCTCATTGTGTAGGCAACTGGAACACACAAGTTGGACCAGACGCCTACCAAGACGAGGATTACTGCACCATCAGCCATCCCAGCAAAGTCTAGTTACGCATCATCCTCAACCGATTAAAATAGGAAGGCCGAGTAACTGCTTGCGGAAGAGCAGGCTGGATTCAGACTGGACGGGGCACTGTGAAACAGATCTTAGTCATCACCGAGAAACACCTGCAACGCCAACGTGGGCTCTTCCACAACTTCATCGACTTTAAGACAGATTTCGACCTCGTGTGACATGATGGCATATCGCAAGTTCTGAGAGGATTCAATATTGAGTGCAAGTAATCCAAGAATTCTACTGAAACGCCAGTTGCGCAGTACTTCTTCGTGGACAGAATGGAGACTTCTTCAAGACATCAGTTGGCATCTATCAGGGATGTCTGCTCTCCCCGCCCTGATTAACCTTTTCCTTGAAAATGTAATGCAGGAGGCCATTTAAGACCACCACACATCTTTCTCAATCGGTAGAAGACCCATCTCCAACTAGAGATTTGCTAATGACATTGACTTCNCCAACAAAAAAATTATCACATTCTTGATTCATTTTTAATTTCTCCTCATATTTTTAATAGGAAAGTATTAAAAGAAACGGTTAAATGTGGAACTATTTTTTACGGGACACAATTGGTAGTTATTTGGTCGTTAGGCATGTTTCGTACATGTAGGAGGCCCGATCATAATAATTATTTTGTTATGTCAATTAGGGTAATCATTTGTGTTTGATTAAATGTGTTAACGGTAAATGTGTAAATGTGACATGATAAATAGAATAATAGGTTGGTGACGTTGATGGAGAATGGTTATCTGGCTCGGCGGAGGATCTTATCAGGTTCGCCTTCGGTTCACCCGATGAATGCCTCCGCCTTGCCAGATAACCATTCTCCATCCACGTCACCAACCTATTATTCTCTATATACCTCATACATTACAGCTTTTTTTTGAGCCTCACTCTGTACAAAGGGCTTTTTAATGAATGTGTGTAAAGTGTTTTCCCAGATTAGCCTGTACAGTCCGTACAGGCGTGCTTGATAGCAACATCCTGAAAGAATGTAAACTTTCAGTTTTACAACATTGCTTTTAAAATGGCATCCTATTTTAATGGTAACGATGAGTTGATTTAATTTTGTTAAACTTATAAAAAATGAAAATGTGAGAATCTTACTCACAACTATTTTTTTTTGATAGCTTGATATATAGTTTGAATTTTTCCATATTAATTTTGACACACAAGTTGTTGATGCTTTTGCTTATGCTTGCTGGTGGAAGGGCATAATAATTTAAAATATTTAAATGAAATATAAATTCAGCAATTATTTGTCTGGTACATTTTTCATTTTAGTCATTACCAAGGGAAGAATTAGTTTGTTTATTTGTTTATAGGGATGCTTATTTGTTGATTTAGATTTTTTCTGTCACAATCGTGTTCACCTATTCTTATAGAATCTTTTTGCACTGTTGTCAAAAATTTGCTTTCCCTAATTGTTGGCTGTACCCCACCCACCTTGTTTGGCTTGCCGTGCATTTGATTGGTGTGTCTGTACTTGTAGTCTGCTGCTCCTTCACAGAAAGTGGCGCATGTTGATGCCCCAAAGCAGCCAGATTTTACCATCCCCCATTATGAAGCGCCACTCTCTCCTCAGGTAATGTTGGGTGTAGGATTCTGAATTCAGGACAGTCTGCTACAGTAGGGTTGTGCTTTGGTAGTTTGTAGTTTTACAACTAATGTCATATATTTTCTTTAAAAAAAAAAGAGAAGATATTTGTTGTTTTTCTTGCTATAATATGTGGCATTATGTATAATATTGTCTTGATTTCATCATTTCTCACATTGAGTTGTATGTATCGCTCCAAATTTAATGCCATGCTTCAAATCTGTCTTTGCTTTTCTTATATTAATTGATAATAGCCAGATGTCTTAATAATTTATATAAGGATCTTTTTATAATATAGTCATTTACACACAAAAAAATCACGAGCAAAATATTTAATATAATATTTATAGTATACTACTTTCAGTGTTGTGTATGTATGTGCATATAATAGGTTACTATATTATCATGATTAAAACATTTCATTTAAACATGTGCATTTATTTTTTAACAGGCATGAGAAGATTCTTCATTTCAGCATTCTTGTCCTTGCTTTTAATGATAATTTGTATCATAAAAGTTGTGGAAAAAAGTTTTGTAAAAATGCTAAGGTGTGAAGTGGGTGAGATTTTCCGTGTCAAATTGTTTATCCTAATGCTGGATTTTAACATATATCATCAAACATTCTAAATCGATACACAAAATTTGCTTCTTATCCAATGATTTTGATTCGCTTTTGCAGCAATTGAAAAAAGCCATGCACTTGTAAGTTTTGAATCCTTCTAGTTTGGATTTCTCAGAGTGTCTGTTTCATATAGCCGCGCCTGTAAAATTTCTGGGTCTCAATTTAGAATTCAGTCTAGCTTGGTAAAACTGCTAACTATCATGGATGCTTTTGAAAAGGGCCCTTAATCAAAATACATTAACAGACTTTAATTATTTGTTCTTTCTATTTCTGGTCCATACAGGAGAAATTTGAACGTGACCAGCAGAAGATACGCTTGCAGTATGAGGAGGACAAACGACGGGCAAGGGAGGCTGAAAAACACAAACAGCAGACTGTAAGGGCTTTCACAGTTGTTTTGGAAGAAACTGTTTCTACAAAATGTTGTAGTAAATGTTCAAATACCAGAAATTTGTAATTATCTGACACTTTAATTATACACCCTCAAAGTTTTAGTGTAGTGAAGTTACATTGATAGTTGTTCAGTCAGTCTTGAAATGTTTGTGGAGTGAATTACTAACGCATTTCTCAAGCGATTAAATTGTAACTTAAGTTAATATATGTAATCACCATAAAGTGTAGACATGCAAGACACTGTTTTCATGCCCAACTATCCGCACATTCCAGAGTTATTTGCCCTTGAACATGGCTGACAAACAAATGCGAGGGAATAAGTCATATTTGTGACAAAGATCATGTTAGGATTGTGTGAAACTTGTGTATCTTATAATGAAATGTTAAGAAAATAATTTAACCAATGCAGATTTAACTGTTTTATAAGTAAATATATTATAGTACTTAACAATCATAATCAAATATATTGTATTTGGTTGCTTTATTTGAGGACCTGGGTCTTTTTGTCAGTTATTTTGTCATATTTCAGGTTTCTTATATTGTGTGATTGAACCGGATATTCACGTTTGATCAATTGCACACTTGTCATACATAAACTTGTTTTAACAGGAAAAGAAGACTCTAGACTCGGACAAGTTTCTGAAAAGTATGGAGTACCAAGTTATCCAGACCAAGTCTGAGGCAGCCAATCACAGCTTGTATAACAACGAACCAATCAGATCGAATGTAACAGAACCCAGATTCAGCTCTGAGCCAATGACAATAAGGCTTTCATCTAGTATGCCAGCAAGGCCCTTGCTTATAGACCCAAGGAATCAGCAGGAGGATATCAGGTTAGACAAATTGAATAGTCCTGAATATAAGAGTTTGTGTGTGCAGAATGATTTCCTATAAAAAAAAGTACATCTCTGAAAATACAAGATCCAGATTTGGTATGTAACAATGTGTAGTGGCCCTCTTCTATTAAAGAGTCATTAAATCATGACCATGGGGTCAAAACTGGCCACACCTTGTGGTTCAAATCGTTTTATACTTTTAAATAGCACAAACAAATTTGTCTTAAACCACAAGATTAAGATTCCATATGAATAAAGTCTGTGACATGCAAATCTGTTATTGCTGCTCTGTCATAAGGAAGCATCCTTCTTATGAACCTCTGCCATATTCATCTTCATATGTCTAGTAACTAAACGGATGCAAAGGGATACAAGAATTCACTCAACGAATAAATAAGCCCTCAGTATATTTATTGTTATGTAAACCAAGTAAATCGCATGTGCAGAAAAAGGGCGTGTTGGCGTGTGCGATCTATAAAATTGTTTTGACAAAGTTTTAATCAAGGTAGAAAGAAAACATTAATAAACTTTATTTTGAAATCCCAGTTCCTTCTTTTTATCATTAAATTCAAGTTGATATTGCAACTTTAAATCATACCCTTGTGGTCAAAACTGATCGTACCCTAGGGTCCAATTTTTTATTGTTTATAACTTTCTACATATTACTAATTGCAGCATAGGAGGGTATTCATTAGTTCAGTGGTAAGGACTCTCTAGTTTGTGTTTCTTTTCATATGAGCCTTGCTCTGTGAAAAGGGGGTTTAATGCATGTGCCTAAGTGTCGTCCCAGATCAGCCTGTGCAGTCCGCACAGGCTAAATCAGAGACGACACATCAGAAGACAAAGCAAAGACATCTGCTGTTATTGTATTTTTCGTTTAAAGGACATTAGACTGTTCTTGACAAAAAGCCAGTGTAGGCGGAAGGTGTTGTCCCTGATTATTCTGTGCGGACTGCACAGGCTAATCTGGGACGACACTTTTCGCACATGCATTAAACCCCCTTTTCACAGAGCAAGGCTCATATCTTTGCTTTGTCTTCATCTGTTGATATTCATGTAATTGCATGCTGGGAAATTTTTCGTCTGCTTAAATGTCATCTGCTGAATTTCTAAAATTAGCATTTTCTTCGATATTTTTTCAAAGAATACTATCAGAATAGCAAACAGTTTGGATCCTGATGAGACGCCACATTCTGTGTGGATCCAAACTGTTTGCAAAGGCCTTCAAAATTCGGTTCCAGCACTGAAAGAGATATTCATGTAATTGTGTGGTGTGATTTTGGACATTTCAGGGATCCTAAGCAGCCAGAGTACAGTTTCAGGGTTGATTTACCAAAGACTGAATCTACCCCACCTCTACGCACTCTCAAACAAAAGGATGGTAAATGTATTTGTTTTACCTGTCCATTTACATGCATACAATATTTATTAGATATTAAATGTTTGAACATACATCATTATTTGTAAATTGACACTATTTCATTGGTCTATATTGGTTGTCAAACGACAATATATTTCTTGAAAGTCAAGTTTTCCCTACGCTATATGTTAGGTCTAAAGATAGTTTATGTAATACAAGGAGATTAGTTTTTTAATTCAGAATAGTGTATTTCTTAAAAATAAGCACAATTAATCTTCCTTAGCACTAAACGACGAAATAATGGAAACTGACTTTATGCCACATCGCCCTGATTGAGATACAAGCTTCTTGTCTCCAACAGTATGGTTTTAAACCTTAAGTGTTCAGTAATAATAGGTGCACCCTGTCTACAAATAATTATTAAGACAGTATCCTTAAGCATGTTGTTCTGTAATCTGTTTGATCATTTAATTACACATTACCAAACACAATTTTACCGATATTGTTGTTTCATTTTTAGAGACTGAATCTTTGGCTCGTGAACGAGAACAAATCGAGGAGGAGAAACGAAAATTAGAGGACGAACGACGGCGCTTCAAGGAGGAACAAGAGAGGCAGAGACGTGAACAGGAGGTACAGTAGACTGGTGTGCCTGAGTAACAGGACGTATAGTAGACTGGTTTGCCTGAGTAACAGGACGTATAGTAGACTGGTTTGCCTGAGTAACAGGAGGTACAGTAGACTGGTCTGCCTGAGTAACAGGAGGTACAGTAGACTGGTTTGCCTGAGTAACAGGAGGTACAGTAGACTGGTTTAACTGAGTAACAGGAGGTACAGTAGACTGGTTTGCCTGAGTAACAGGAGGTACAGTAGACTGGTTTGTCTGAGTAACACGGTGAAGAATCGGGGAGGAACTTCAAGGAACTTACATGGAAATAAATATGAATATGTAGAATTTCTTTACTAAACATGTATGTATTGTGTGCTAAAATTGTGGATTTATATAAATAATTGCATATGATGCTCAGTATAGGCTGATCTTATGAATGACTAAAGTTTTATGAAATCCTGACAGTAATAATAAATCCTTCACTACTTCAATATGATAGAAATACTAATGTTTGTTGTGAGTTTGTTGAAGAATGTAATAGAAAACAAAGTTTCATTATTATACAATGTCCAATATTTACGAATTTGTCAGAGAACATCAAACTTGTATATAAGGATACTTGTTGATTATTCAGGACAAGCTGCGAAGAGATCGAGAGCAACTTCAGAGAAAAGAGGAAGAGATTGCGAGAGAGAAGGCGTTATTGGAGGCAAAACGCAACCAAAACAACAGTTTCTCTTCGCCTTACCAGTCCTCAGTGAGTTCCGGTCTCTACTCACCGTCTGGTAGCACATCAAGCTCAGCGTCACACTCCCTGCATTCCCCTTCGTCTGCATTCGATAGCAAATCGCGGGAGCCCTCCGGTGGTAAGAAGCAGCCCCCGCCGACTGCACCAAAGCCGGATAAAGGGGTGAAAGAGAAAGCTCGTCTCACCAGGGAGGATTTGCTGGCAATGAATCGCAAAGCAACACCACTTACCAAGCCGGACCCTTCAATGGAAACGTCTCAATCTGAACCTCTCTCGCCTACAACCAGGGAGGCACCGTCGAAGGCTGAGCTTCATTCCCTGAACGCTGTACCAAAACAGAAATTCAGAAGCTCTGCTCCGTGGATGAAGGAAGATGATGCTAGTTCCATAGTCCCTGCGAATGCAACCCTGACACAGAACGAGCGTCCATTTGTTATAGGAAAACGATCAGACTTAATTCACGATCGCGATTATTCCAATCCCAATGACCACTGGTTAGTACGCGAGGCAGAGAAAAGGCGGTTGGCAGAAAGAGACAATGCTAAGAGTGTTACTGCTAGAGCGGGACCGACAAAACCAAGTGAGAGTTCCTTAGTGAATCGTTTTCGTGGTGATAAAGAACCTCCACCGAGGCAGGAAAATAGATATTCATACCCTTCTTATAGTAGTGATGTTGAAGATAAACCGTCACCTCGACCCTTGTCGACCAGTGGCTCAAATCTTCGTCAACACGATCGTAGCCCGGATCAGGGCATTACTACAAAGTTCAGTGCACGGACACAGCCCAGTAGCTATTCGGGTAACCCTTCCATGTCACAAACATTGCCACCTAGTTTTAGTTTCAATGCAAGGACTAACGGAAGTGCGACGGCTTCTAGGCCTCCACGATCGTTGACCGAGGACAGGGAGCCGGTGATGGCTGTAAGCGGCAAACAGAAGTGTTCACATTGCGGGGAGGAGCTTGGTAAGCTGGTGTTAGGTCACAGCTAGAAAATATATGGGTCGCGCTCTTTGAAAAGGGGGTTTAATGCATGTGCGTTAAGTGTCGTCCCAGATTAGCCTGTGCAGTCAGACTTTCTTTAAACGAAAAATATCATAAAAGGGGAAAGTGTTGTCCCTGAAAAGCCTGTGCCGACTACACAGGCAAATCTGAGACAACACTTTATGCACATGCATTAAATCCCCTTTTCACAGAGCCAGGCTCATGTAGATAAATCTTAGGTTAAGAAAGGCCAGAGCAAGCATAATGAGGCAAGCCCTTAGCCAATATGTTCATACTTGTTTTGAAAGTATATATGTTAAATAGGATGCTGACATTTACATTGGGACATTTTCTAATAATTGCCATTAAATTGTAAGGCACTTAATTGGCATTAAATTGTAAGGCACTTAATTGGCATTAAATTGTAAGGCAGTTAATTGGCATTAAATTGTACAGCAGTTAATTGCCATTAAATTGTAAGGCAGTTAATTGGCATTAAATTGTAAGGCAGTTTTCTCTTGAATTGAAATTCAAAATTAATAAACTTAATCGGGGATACATTAATTTAGAAATTGTTGTCTTATTAGATATTTATATATTTATGTATACTGACTACAGATTTACCAGTAAATTTTTTGATATATTCTTGTTCCAGTATTTCTTTACAATTGAAAAATTCTGCATGTCAAAAAAATCTATTGTTATCGGTCTAAATATTCATCAACAATTTCAAAATCTTGTAAAAGGTTGGAATTATTTCAGTTTAAAACCTTACACACATTCAATGTGATTTTCTAGAAGGTAAACACTAAAATGTTGGTTATGCTGCACCTATCAAAATGTGGATGTTTCTTTGGCCTACTGAAAAAATCTTGGGACACATTTTGACAGAATTTGAGTGAATAATGAAATATTAGTCTCAGTATAAAATGGGTAAGACATGCACAAAATAAACATAAACTGAATAAACTGAATAAACTGAATTTCTGTATGAGAAATTGTACGATCTGCATTTTGTTTGTGCTAAGGCCAGAAGAAATTTATCAGTTGTTTAATGGAATTTGGCCCCCAAAAATTGGAGGGAGCCACAGAAAAAAAAAAGTAAATAAATAGCCAATAGTTTCCTCTTAATACAATGTTGGCCTGTTATTGTCTTTGATGGTTGTTTTTAATTGTTAAAATTAGAAACATTAGCAATATTTTTGTAAAAAATATAGACGAAACTGAAATTATGTGAAAACAGCCCCATCATCTTTTAACCAAAGTTGGACAAGTTTCAAAATTGACAGGTTCGAGGAAAAATAAAATAAATATTTGTGTTCACTTTAAGATTTTTATGGTGCGAAAAATCCTGAAGAACATCTGATCAATTTGTTTTGTCTTAAGGTGCTTTTGTGGAAAAATTAGTGTTGTTATTGATAAGTTGACGCAACATTATTAACAAAAGTCAAAAAATTATTATTAAAATAGTTAATAATAATTATTAATAATTTGTTGAGAGTGCCAATATAGACATATACTTATTGATGCAACCATACCAACAATTTGTATAAAAGGTTTATCAAGTAACCGGTTGTGGAGTTTGTAATTTTAAAATCGTATTTATTTGTGGATATTTATAAAATATTTATCATTTCCAAAGAAAAATCACATTGTACATAACAAGGGTATGTATATATTGACTCATTTTGCTACATGAGCTTATCAGCAAACTCATGTCAGTCATTACATTACTTGGTTATTAGCTGCTATACTTTGTTATTAGCTGCTATTTATAGCATTTTGCTGCTTGTCACTTTTCAATGCAATTAAGGTACATACGTTTCCCATAAACAACTTTGATGTGTATTAAATAAGATAGGGCTTTAAAGAAAAAAAGTGTATTTGCTTGATTGGCCAACGTGCCCATAAAAAAAAAGAAAAAAAAGTGGAGTTATGTTTAATTGCAATTTTGCATTAATACATGCATACTAAAAAAGTATCGAAACAGACTAAGTGGTGTTAAATACATGTCTGGTTGCATTAAAATATAAAAGATAATCTTTAGGTGAGTCTTTATCATGAGTCATATACTCCAGGAAATAATCCAGATATAAATGTGCTAATTGTTGCTTTGATTTATATAAGTATTGTAAGCTTTATGTATTACCGGTTGTGATCATCAAAGATGTCTGATTGTTTGATATTTCTCCATTATACTTGTATAACATTACAAATATATATTACTTTTATAGTTGAATACAAACTCTGTTTCAAAAAGGGCTAGTGCTTTTTAACATGATTTTTTTTTTTCGAAATTTGGCTTGTTTGCTCAAATGTTTTGTTTTTTCCCAATCAGAAAAAAATGCTTTATTTTTAGCACTGAATCATAACTGTTTGTCCATTATAAAAATAACAGCAAGCGAACCTCAACAAAAAAATTATTTCGAATTAAATACAAGCTTGGATAGATTTTCCCCAAAGATCCATTACATACAGATTTTCAATCAATGAGACATCTTGAAGACATACATGCTATGCCGCTTAGCCCCCTTGCTGTAATCTCGCCCTGCTAACTCAGTTGATGAAATCTCTCAACAGGCTTCGGTGCGGCCATGGTGATAGAGTCGCTCGGGTTGTACTATCATGTGCAGTGCTTCCGCTGCTGCGTCTGTCATTCCGCCCTCGGCAATGGGTCAGAGGGCGCAGACGTGCGCGTTCGGGTGGACAAATTGCACTGTAAAAACTGTTACAGCAATGATGAAGGTACAATCGTTCAGTTCTTGGGAGTGTTCTGACTGAACACAGTAGGGGAGATAATTTGCAACCCATGCCAAGGTTTTCAGAAGGAGGTACACAAATCATTTGATGATACATGTTTCCTTAATTTAGCATGTTTTTTTTTCTCTCAACCATTTTACTCTTTTGTTTCCAGGACTGTGGATGAATAGGTTTTTCTTTTTTAATGTGAGAACAATTTTTCTGACTTTTGATTTTATTACAAATTTAACTTTTTCTTATTTTGTTTGAACTTGTTTTATCTTGTGGCTAGTTTATAACTATGGGTACTAAAATAACACTTATAATTGGCATTCTATACTATGAATAGGGTTTTTATTGATAATTACTGTATTTAAATGTATTCGAAGTAGAAGATTGGTAACATTAAACTTCTTAGATATAATTTGACCATTTAGAAAAAAAAAATCCATTTTATATAAATGGCATAAATTGCTTGTTCCAAAATGATGCTATATTGTTATATAATATATAAAGCAAATATAATCCAGTTATAGATTTCTTCTCATGTACAGCACATTTTACAAATTAAGCCATGTAATTGCATATCAACTTTCAGATAACTATTGCATGGTTTTGTTTTTGAAACAGTAGTCAGTTATTCAGATATGCAATTCCTATAACTGAATGTGCATTAATAGTTCACAACCATTTTATTCTTTGCCCATCATCACTTTAGGTATCACTCTTATGGTGAGAACATTGATTTGAACATTCACTTTATTTTTATGTGAGATAAAAAATAAATCAGTATTGTGATCAAAAACTAAGTATCAATACTATATAAGAATTTAATGTGTTGTTTTTATATCCTTTTGAAACAATTTGTATTCGTTTCAAGATATTAAAGCTTTCAGTGTCAGTTTAAACACATCACTAAAATATTTTGAGGTGTGGGGGGCATTATTAGTACAAATGTTGACCACACTTTAACTAGTGACACTGTGGGTATTTATAAATATGTTATTTTAATATCTATTTATGTAATTCAATTAATGTTTTACTGCATTATTTTATTTTATTGAAGATATAATTTACTTCAAGATATTGAACCACAATTAAGGTTTGAGAATGACATTATTTTACCTAATTTTTAATTAGTTTCCTTAAGGAATCCTTATATCATCCTGTTTTAGTATCAATTATTATTCATCAAACTTTTGTCAATAACAACTTTTTAAAATTTTAAAACAAGATTTTGTAGGAAACAAATATCAATTAGTCCCATTTTCATTCCTGGTTGTCACCTCTGAAAATCATGGCATGGTTTGTATTGACATGGTTTGCAGTTAAAATAACACCTAATAAGTTTAGACATTAACATTTGGAGTGGTGCATCTTGGAGGATTTGTTGTACAGTTTACTGTTGTATATACTCGAGTTGAAGAAACATTGTTGCTCAATGATATAAAAGGAGATTAACACAATATACAGTTTGGTGCTCAATGACGTTAAAGGAGATAAACACAATATACAGTTTGGTGCTCAATGATATAAAAGGAGATTAACACAATATACAGTTTGGCTCATGATGACAGGACTCATAAGTATGTACATGTACACTGGCATGTGGCTGTATTGCTAATTATCTGTCCAAAAGTAACCTACTTCTTTCCACAATGTGAATCTTAAAGAGACTAAACATGACAATATTAAAATGGCATTTGTGGAAAACATTATTGATAAAATTCTACATTTTTATAATCATGTTACATTATTTTCCATTAAATAGTCACCCAGAATGGCCAGGAATGAGCTGTGTTCATCATGAACCCATTTGTGGTACATGTTGTTTATTGCATGTGTGTAGTTGCTAATTGGTTGTGGGGAGTACTCTTAACATATACAAAAACAACAGATGGTGATTTAAACATTTGAATTTCAAAATGGATTTCATGCAAATGTGTTGTTGCTTGTATTAATGTGTTCTACCTACATTGTATCAGTAACTCAAATCTCCATACATTCAGTCTGTGATTATACAGTTAAATATTAAATATTTCTATATTTGCATTTATGTTTACAAAAGGTAAATTGATTGATATGGAAAAGAACAAAACTTAAACAGACAACAAAATTAATTCTCCATAATGCAAGATATGTTTAGATGTTTATTACCAAATTATTTTAATCCTGATTCTTGTTTTCTTTCCAGCTGGTTTAAAATTCAGCAAAGTGTGATGACGGTCCAGGGAACAACACTGAGCGTGATGATGAAATATGAAATAGATTGTTAACTTCCTTCATGACCTTTACCTTTGTGATTTGACCTTGTGATTTGTTGTAACCTTGACTCTGTATTGCATATGTGTACATTTCAAGCTGTGGTAGCACAATAGAAGATACAACATTAACTGACATTGCATTTTCTGTAATATATTTAAAAATTGAAATATATACACATATTTTATAAAAAAAAAAGAGTATATACCATAAGTTTCACAGTGTATAAAAGCCATGATTAGAATGTGAATAGTGTAATCATTGTTTTTATCTTGCAATCATTTGGAAATATTTTGGCATTTAAAAAAGTATGTATAACCATATCAGCTTTTCAGCTTCGTTTTTGTTCCATTTTGTGTGATGAGCATTACCATTTTGTGTGATGAGCATTACCATTTTGTGTGATGAGCATTACCATTGTGTGATGAGCATTACCATTTCTTCTGTTGGTTTTATTTATTGCCATTCAAACACCCTAATATAATATAATATTTGTAGCATGTAAGAAATATTATTATATAATGGAGTGTACTAGCTTTCTGGTCTGAGTAATTATGAAAACAAGTCATGTGTGTTCACTGGATGCCTGTGTTTAATGTAAAGTAATGTTACAGTTATGTGAACAAAGTACATGAAACATAACAATGTTTAATAGTTTGCTTTATATTAATTTGTGAATTGTATTTTGTAGCAGCAATTGTCAGTTGTAATGTTACTGGTTGCAAAGTTTATGTGCAAGTTCTTTTTCATTTATAAACTTTATTTGGAATGACAGTCACTGTATTAATAATTTGATTATGTTTTTTTTTTTCATATTAAACCTTCATTAGTCAGTAAGTGTAAAAAAAAAAGGTAAGGTAATCATCTTGAACAATCTGCGGTTTCAGTGTTGTGTAAGTGTACTTGTAATCATCTTGAACAATCTGCGGTTTCAGTGTTGTGTAAGTGAACTCGTAGCTTTGTGCATTTTGTTGTGATATTTTTTGTTGACAGTGCTGTCGCCCATTTTGTATTGTCCCTTTGTTACAGTGCTGTCGCCCATTTTGTATCGTCCCTTTGTTATTTGGCCACTTACTTGTTGAATTTCACCTCATTTTTTTCTGGTTTGTGTTCTTTTTTGTGCTGTGTATTTCATATTGTTACATGACAATTTTTTATTATTCTATAACAAACAAAACATCATTGTTATTATACCCAATCAAAAACTCCATGCCATTTGGTTATTAGTGTAGTATACCACATGGGCTGCACACAGAACTCTGAATGCTAGTTGATTGGTTGATAAACAATGAAAAAATTGTATATTTCTTAGACATCCTTTTATAGATAGTTTGTACAAATGTATATGGGGTTTGTCCAAAATTAAATATATCAGGACAAATTTCTCAAGAATTGTTTATGCTGTTTTTGAAAGATTTCTATGTATTTGTTTAATTTCGTTGACATGTTATATTGTGGATTTGTAAATTCGAACAATTGTTGGTCCTTGGGATTTAAACATTGGTTGAACATTTGATTGAGTGGTTAAGCGTACCCAAGAAAATATTTGAAAAATTAGTGTCCAACGAATAATGTTAGATTCAAAGTGGCTTGCGCTAAATATTTTCAAAATGCAATAACATATTTATTTCTGATTCTGTACAGACAAACTTTGTATTTAATATAAATACTGTTTGTCAGATAATCACAACAATTGATGATATTTTTGACTGATGACATAGAAGGCTTAGGTCAAGACATTAGAGTCTGGTTTTTAGGTACATAACATGATGTATTCTTACACTTTGTTGTTTCATGAAATTATTGAAATTGTTGAGTGTTAAATTACAATAATTTATTTTCTAATTTAAAATAAACCAAAAATGTTGATACGATCTCAATTTAGATGTTTGCTTCATGACTTTTTGATGAAACATTTCTAGATAATATTTATAATAAAATATTTACAGAAAAAACTATTTATAATGTATCTTCCAAAATTGCCAATATATTCTTTAAAGGGTAAATACTGGAACAGCATTTTTGATACAATTTGTTCAATATTTGACTGATTGAGAAATTATGTAGTATACATCTTATTTAAATATCTGACTTGATATTTTTTAATGAAGATGTGCAGTTGTTAACTGAGTAATTTTGTTTTGATTGTTTTGATATGTAAATTCACTTGATATGCAAGTATTGCACCTTCGATTTATCGATTCACTAAAAATTAATTAATAATCATCGATATGTTACACAATATTTACCAGTTATATGTTAGTTTGCTTGATCGTCAATTAAACTGAAAGCATAGTATATATATTTTACGCAATATTATGTGTATTACATACACATTTCTTGTAATCTTATGTCAATCATAGTACTTGAGTATATTGGTTAATTGTTTCTCGAGACACATTACTGTATTTATGTAGTGCAGATACATTATTTGTTACAGTAGTTTGCTTATTAGCAACATTTTTACTAAGTTCAGGGCATTGTTTCATAATATTACTATTTCAGTGTTTTAAAATATATATGATTCAAGAATTTAAAACAAACATTTGGCATTTGCATTTATTATATGATTTTTGTATTTGTATTGCGCATTAAAAAAAGTCATAAGTTCCCAACGTGTACATTCCAACCATATATAATTATGTACTGATAAAATCATGATTGGGTTAACACTTTGATAATGACCCCACATTTCGAATGCATGCACATCGGATCTTTAACTTGGTTTATTGTCTTTCCTGACACTTGATTTGTTCTCCCATTTTAAATCCATTTTCCTGGGCAAATACTGTTGATCAGACATTTATTATTTTTTTCCTAAAAAGTAAGGGTTTATCAAAAGCATACATATTTTTAAATAGAAGTCTATCCATTTGTAATATGTTTAACACAGAACATAAATGACTACATCTCTTGAAGGCCAGAAGAAATTTTCAGCCTTGTTTTGACTTTCAGCTGACAGAATTTATGTATATAATTGTAAAAATTAAGTTGCACCATTAGTAATCATTGTCCAAGATACAATGTCATGTTTTGTATAATTGCTCCTTGTTGTGCTTTTTGTTTGTGAAACTGTAACAATAATTGTAATAATTGTTATGCATGTATAGATGTCTAGGTGAGGTTCATATGTGGTAGCAATATGTTGTTCAGAAATAATGTTGAATATATTTATGTTATAAACAGATAAAATCATTTAATTTAATATTAAAGCTTGATATATATTATAAGTCTTTGTTTGTCTTTTTTTTTAAATTTATATTTGGAACCCAAGTCAGCATTTTCTATGTTGCTGTGGTGGCCATATTTTGACATCAACCAATCATTACCCAAATAAGTCTTGACATAAACCAATCAATGACGTCATGTCTTACATCAACCAATGGATGACCTAATACAAATAGGATCTGACACGCGTTGTCATATCATACCATATTTTATTAAACGAGTTCAGGAATTTTGTTAGTAAGCGAGCCTGTGGCAAGCTTTCTAACGAATTTCCTGGACGAGTTTAATAAAATATGGTATGATATGACAATGCGTGTCAGATCTGTTTTATCACATGCTTTTAAACTAAATAAAATACATCTTAATTGACCAAACAAATGCTGATAGATCTAAAAGTTGTCTACTATCGTGACGTCATTTCATGTTGACGACGTCATTTCATCAAAATAAAGCCATGCAATTGGTTAGTTATTGATTCTGTAGCCAATGAAAACGCTTAAAAATGTTGTATTACACATGTGTAATATAAAAAAATATGTAATGTCTGTATTACATTGAAAACAAGGTAAAGCGTGTGATAAATATGGACAGTTTACAATATGGCAGACAAACTGTTCTTTACATATTCACACACATTATCATGTAATGCTGTTCAATTTTTAGCTTCAATAGTATCACTTTCTGCTACAGGTATTCAAGAAAAACTGAATACATGTGTGCGGGGTCATTGTGACACAATTTGTGTGAAGTCACTGACCAAGTTCCATAACTCTGACCTGAATTTAGCAGAATTATGGCCCTTTTAAGAACGACTTAACCGGACTACACTACTCTCCCAAATATTGGCGGCCTCATCATTGTCGGTGTCTGCATAATGCTCTGATTAACGCGTAACATCTCCATATCACAGTTTATACTATATATATTAAATTCGATCTTCACACATGTGTCCAGGGTCATTGTATGAGGTTACTAACTTACTGACAAAGTTCCATAACTTTGACATGCAATTTAGCAGCATTATGCCCCTTTTTGAACTTTTTCAAGTTAAACTTCACACATGTCTTTCCGATTGTCATGCAAGGGCGCAGATCAAGGCCAATAACTCTGACCAGCAATTAAGCAGAATTATGCCACTTTTTGTACTTAGAAATTTTAAGTAAACGTAGAGCCCATTTATACTGTGAAACTTGCTCTGATCATTTGTTTTGAGGATACCTCATTCAAAGTACAAAGAATTTAAAGATTTTTAATTTAAAACTTTACATCAGTATGTGAATCCCTTCACAAGTGGTCCAACATACATATAATTTACAAAGCATGAACATTTATATCCACAGAAACGATCATGGTTAATTTTAAATATTCACATTTTTATAGTTATTTGATTTCGGGAGTCTTTAAGGTCAAGTTATTCAGGGTCTAGACTGATTTTGATCTTTTCTGTTGTTGTAGGTTGAAGAACAGTTTGTTTAAAATGTTACAAATGCATTAAGATCACTTACCAAGCAAATTATTATAGAAGCCTTTTGCCAATATAGGCTTCGAACAAGAACATGTTTAAAATGCTTTCAACTTGTTCTGTTTGTTGGTAGATGCAGATTTGCTCAATATAGATTGAACTAGAGCTTTGTCACAGACAAGAGGAGCTAATTTATGGCGATTTTTAACCAGGTTTTTCCAAGGAAAAAATTGTTAATGAGATTGGTGAATGTCTGCAGGCGGGCGGGCAGGCGGGCCGAAATGCGCTTGTCCGGGACATAACTATGTTGTTCATTGTGAAATTTTAAAATCATTTGGCACATTTGTTAACCATCATTAGACGGTGTGTCATGCGAAAGAATTACATCGATATCTCCAAGGTCAAGGTCACACTTTGAGTTCAAAGATAAAAAATGTCCATAAATGAGCTTGTCCGAGCCATAACTATGTCGTTCTTTGTGAGATTTTAAAATCATTTGGCACATTTGTTCACCATCATTGGACGGTGTGTCATGCGAAAGAATTACGTCAATATCTGCAACGTCAAGGTCACACTTTGAGTTCAAAGGTCAAAAATGGCCATAAATGATCTTGTCCGGGCCATAACTATGTCATTCATTGTGAGATTTTAAAATTACTCGGTACATTTGTTCACAATCATTGGACGGTGTGTCATGCGAAAGAATTACGTCGATATCTCCAAGGTCAAGGTCACACTTTGAGTTCAAAGGTCAAAAATGGCCATAAA
>VMBQ01000812.1:56576-78309 GCA_007657795.1 Dreissena rostriformis | reverse complement strand
AAATAGCTCGGACAAGAATTGCACTATATGTACAATGGAAAATTTCAAAGGGCCATAACTCTGTGAAAAATCATCCGACCAGAACCGGCTGATAATATGCACATCTCCTCTTGGTAGTGAAGCTTCCCATAAAGTTTCATTGAATTCCGGTCATTAGTTGCTGAGAAATAGCTCGGACAAGAATTGCACTATATGTACAGTTAATGGAAAATTTCAAAGGGTCATAACTCTGTGAAAAATCATCTGACTAGAACCCGCTGATAATATGCACATCTCCTCTTGGTAGTGAAGCTTCCCATACAGTTTCATTGAATTCTGGTCATTAGGTTCTGAGACATAGCCAGGACAAGAATTGCACTATACGTACAGTTAATGGAAAATTTCAAAGGGCCATAACTCTGTGAAAAATCATCCGACCAGAACTGGCTGATAATATGCACATCTCCTCTTGGTAGTGAAGCTTCCCATAAAGTTTAATTGAATTCCGGTCATTAATTGCTGAGAAATAGCCCGGACAAAAAATTTGCACGGACGGACGGACGGATGGATGGACAGACAGACGAAGCGGCGACTTTATGCTCCCCCCAAACATTTCGGGGGAGCATAAAAATGAAACAAGTAAAAACACAATGACTGGTAATACTTTAATATTATGCAGAGTTACAAATAATAACAGATAGCATTTATTTGCTAACAGCATAATACCTTTACAACAAAGTAATATTCAATACACGGAATCTGTATCGTGACTGAAGCCGCCAACAATATATGAGCCTCGCTCTGTGAAAAGGGGGTTAAATGCATTTGCGCAAAGTGTCGTCCAAGACTAGCCTGTGCAGCCCACACAGGCTAATCAGGGATGACACTTCCCGCCTAACCTGGATTTTCATCAAGAATAGTCTTTCTTTAAACCAAAAATGTCATAAAAGCAGAAAGTTGCGAACTGCACAGGCTTATCTGGGACGACACTTTACACAGAGCGCATCCCATATATACAGTGTTTAAATGTTGTCTAGATTTCTGAGCACAGCTTAATTTTGTTATCTCGAACTCTCTTTAGTTGAATGTCTACATATGTTGAAGGAGCTTTTCTCATTTGAATTTTATTTTTATAAAATAAATACAAATGTACTGCAATTTCAAAACTTCAATTGTGAACTCTGTCTAATTTGGAGTAGCTTTCTTTCCCAAAACAATTATATTACACTTATTTCTATCTGGCTTAGTGTTGATTCCAGTGACAATATCTATAAAACCTTAACCAAGTTTGTCAAACATGTAAACATCTCAACACCTTTTTAAACAAGTATGTGCTATATTTAATCGAATTACTTACAACTAGTTTGCATTTGAGTATCTTTACATGCAAACTTACATATAATTATGTAAATGGGTCTTATGCCATATGCGGCCATTGTAGCTCCAGAGAAGCCTGCGCAATCTGGTCAGGAGCTACGCTGTGCCCTATCAAGTCACGAACAATTTTTTGGTTTCATTTACGGTAACTCCTGACAAGACTCCGTGGATGCTACACTAGCCCTTTGCATGCTGGGATATTTGTCGTCTGCTAAAATGTCGTCTGCTGAATTTCTAAAATTAGCATTTTCTTTGATTTTTTTTCTAAGACCACTATCAGAATAGCAAACAGTTTGGATCCTGATGAGACGCCACGTTCTGTGGCGTCTCATCTGGATCCAAACTGTTTGCAAAGGCCTTCAAAATCCGGTTCCAGCGCTCAAAGGGCTACACTGGCAGCACATGGCATAAGACCCATTTTTCGTGTAAAGCAGCTCATTTTCACTTAAAAAAAAAATACAGGTCATTATTTGGATATCTCAATGTCATTTCTGAGCTGTACGCAGCTTTGAGATAAAAAGTTCAGTTCTATTACTTCTATAGTAAGCACATATTGCAAAAGGTCGGATGATAAACAATCGTGTGAATTAAAGCGTCTAAGATAATACATAACATGGACAATAAGTCAGGACTTTCTGATGATTATAAACATTTCAATCAGGTTTAAGAAAAATAAAATCTTGCAATTAATGGACAAAACTTTGTATATTTATTGTAGACACATTCCATTGATTTTTTTCCTTCATTATAAAGTACCGGAAAAAAGCACTTTCCCAATTACGAAAAAACTACAAATTTCCCAATTGCTGTCAAAAAAATTCCCAATTGAAGGTGTAAAAGGTTGTTTTTTTTATATATAAAATTTAACATTTAATTAGTTTCCCTATGCAGCTCTATGGCTTGAACCTAAGTAAATATAATATTGACAGCTTGAAAACACTTAGTTATCAATATTAATGTATTTTGGAGCAAAAAATCAAATGCACCAAGGTATACTCCCAATTAGAGGTTTTCACTACTCGATTTTTCTCAATTTTGAGGTTTTCTCGACACGATTTTTCCCAATTTTGAGGTTTTCACAACCCATTTTTTCCCAATTGGACCGGAACGGGTACTTTTCCCAATTGGAAAAAAAATAATTGCTGCACTCATAACAAAATAATGTTTATTAATCACTGCTAAGTACAAGATAAGGATAGAACTACCAGTATTTCACATTTCCCCCCACAATTTTATTAATGTTACCACACCCAATAACATATATTTTAAAAAATGGCAAAATACCTTATTAAAAACCTCTCAAACAAATAAAATGTGCTACTTAACCTGTACCATTATCCATAAAACATTTTGTATTGGAAATGATGCCAATAGTCAATAATCAGATGAATAAGTTTTCTCGTCATATACAATGACAACAACCTGGTATTCATTGGCTACATTTGTTAAATATGCACATCAAGACTCGGTTGATATACCTATATAAATCAAATAGGGCACTCTGCAATACAAGGAATACTACATGGTTCAACAAACCAAAGAAATAATTGTATGACACATACCGGTGACTTTTTTCCGTGGAAAAGAACAAAACAAAATACAAACAAAAACTAGACAACAATATTTCCTAGAGATGGGACCAGCTGACCGCCTTCGTAAAATTATATAAGATCGACTGAACTCACAGGTAAAATTAATTCAAATCAAGAGGAAACCCTGAATGACCATTTTATAGGGTTCTGTTCCACTTCCAGGTGCTACCAACAGAAGGGGTTTACTTAAGCAGACCCCCAGGTAAACATTCCTGGGTGCAAGTGATTTTAAAAAGTAAGTAACCCGTCAAGCTACTCATTTTGGACTGCCATACCTAAAGCATCTTTTTCTGTGTGGTTTACATAAAAGTCTATTAAAAGAATTAAAACTGATCTTCAAATAATATATTTCTGAATTATTTCAGTACATTTCTTAAAATAATAATTAAAAAAAGTAATTAATCTAGATATATCTAGTTGTTTTTTTAAATTATATTTTGTATCTTGTAATGCATGTGTTTAATTAAAAGACAAGCATTAACTTTTTTGATTGGGGGCGAGTTCTAAGTAACTTTCCCTTAGGGAAATAAAAGTTGAATCATTATGTGTAAACCCCTGAACAAGTGTATGGTTACCACATACAAAAAAAATAACATGGCTATTAAAAACTAAAGCTATGTAAAAAAGTTTTGTAAGCCTATGTGGCCCGGGTAGCTCCAGACCAGCAAGCACAGTCTTGTCTGAAGCTACCCTGTCCGCTAATGACACTACAAAACATTTCTTGACTTTAGAGTGGACAGGGTAGCTCCTTCGCAGACTGCGCAATGTTTTATGGAGCTACGCTTGTCACAAACGGCATAAGACCCATTTTCGCATGACATGGCTCAAAATATACTTCTTATATATCTATTCAGCACATTTATCGACTTGACATTTGTTCGCAAAGGATCTTCTGATATCAGATTCAAAAGAATTCATAAAGCCTCCATATATAGAAACTATCTAATTTGCAAACTTGATTTATTTTAAGATAGCCTGCTCAAATGAGTACTTTTTCTTTTAGCAGCAACAAACTATAGTTACCATAAACATCAACATATCACTGAATAAGATTTATTTATGGTTATGACCACAAAAAAGTAACATTAAAACAGAAATGGGAATTACGATTATGATCAAATGAGCCGCATTCTGAGAAATTGGGCTCAATGCATGTGCGTAAAGTGTCGTCCCAGGTCAGCCTGTGCAGGCTAATCAGGGACGACACTTTGCATTTTTACAGAAGTTTTCCTTCAAAGTAGGTCTCTTCTAAATGAAAATCCAGTGTAGGCGGAATATGTTGTCGCTGATTGGCATGTGCTGACTGCACAGGATAATCTGGGTCTACTTTATGCACATGCATTAAGCCCGTTTTTTCTAGAACAAGGCGCAAATGTTTATGCTAATCACCTGATCATACTTTACAGCAAATGTTGAAGCAGATCATTCAGGGCGTATATTCATACCAAAACCAAAATATGAGTTTTTTTGCTACAGCTATTCACATGAGGCTCATTGCAAATAAGCAGGTCTTGACATTTTCTACTGATTTAACAAATGGATTTTTATCTATATTAAACAGAAAAATGACATTCAAAATAAATAAATAATTTATCATTTCCGCAAGTTATGCAAGTTCCTATTTATATTATTATGATGCGCACATATATGTTATCTAGCATGCATATGTAAGTCACTAAACGTTAAGTCCTACAATCCCAAAGACAGAAACATGTATTACTATGGCTCTGGCCAAATGGAAATAAAAGTGATATTTTGGGGTTAAAAGTTGTGATTCCATCCTTTGAGTACATTGCAGACTCAAAAGACACACAGTAACACCTATGTTATAAATGATACTGTGTCTGACAAGTGACAACAACATATTAAAATAGTATAGGTTATCATTCAATAAGAAATTAAAATATAATTTAAGCATGTGTTTACATCCCTAACACTGTTGGGTGACACTGAATTCAATATGCTTCGCTATTTACATTCTCTTTCACAGTTCCAAGTCAAAATAAACTGTACCTGTATAAACTGTTTTACTAAATTATAAGTTAGTTTTTGGCACTGTAATTCTTAAATTAGCGGCTTCAAGTCCATAAACCGTTGAAAATTTTAACATGAAAACGAAAAATGAAAATATATTAAATAATAAAAATAAATGATATTCCTTAAGTAGCTATTGTGATTTGTGAATATTAAAAATAACAACAACAAAACAATAAAATTCAAACCAAGTGTGGCAAATTTTAAAAGAAGAAAACAAAACTTCACAATTCAGATTGGCTGATTAATCACTTACAATAAACAATGAGGCGGGTCTAAATGATTGAAATTACCGGCTATGATTAAAACTTTTTTAAACTTTCACACTCTTTCAATTATGGGCATCTTGTCTTTCTTCTCCTCTACATCAAAATCCAGCACAAGAAGCTTAGTTTCCTCGGTGCCATTACGCGACCCGACGGCGCACACAAGTTTAGTGTTACTAGTCCTGACACGCCACACAACGCCCCCACTTCCACCGCTCTCTAGAGTCACAAGGTTACGAAGAAACTCGCCTGATTTCAAGTCCCAGATTTTCACCGTTCCGTCGTCAGATGAGGTGATAACGAATTTCTTGTTGAATTGTAAGCAGGTGACAGCGCTCTGATGCTTGTTGGATCCTGCATTGGACAGAAATACATGAACATCTGGGTGTTAACCCTTTGAGCGCTGGAACCGGATTTTAAAGGCCTTTGCAAACAGTTTGGATCCAGATGAGACGCCACAGAACGTGGCGTCTCATCAGGATCCAAACTGTTTGCTATTCTGATAGTGGTCTTAGAAAAAAAATCAAAGAAGGTGCTAATTTTAGAAAATTAGCAGACAACATTTTAGCAGACGACAAATTTCCCAGCATGCAAAGGGTTAAAATAACTCCTGTTCAGAATAATAATCCTGAAGAAGGCTAACATAGCCAAAATGTGGTTTCAGTTTAAAATATGAATTCATAATATCTAGTTGAAGTTTGACCTCAATTGCATCACTTTTATCTGAGTGTTAAACTAAGATACAAAAGAAATATGTATTCATTTTTTAATACACATGTTTCTGAATTTATAGATAATGTTATATTTACATTTTATTATGTTGATGTTAAGGGTTTATGGTTAAATGGTCAATCTGTGGAGCATTTCTATATCAGATACAGTAATACAACACTTATCTCTCAAACGCGCTATATTATTTTTCGATAAAGTTTGAGATGTTTTTTTAATAGCAGGCCTCGAAGAATTTTTCCAGAGCCACTCGCCCTGCAGGGCGAGTAAGCCTGACAATCCACTCGCCCTTCACTCTAAACTTCTCGCCCTGCATTTAAAAAAAATATCTATATTTATAGTAATGGTCAACCAGAACCTTTTTATAAACTTAAACTATCTATCATATTATGTTTAATTGTTTTTTTTTTATTGTTTTAAACCTTTCCCGCATATATAGTAAAATCCCGACTCGAACGATTCCCCAATACATCCGTATCATTCCGACTAGATATTATTGCATACTTACTACTTTTCCAGTTTCTATTCATTACCTGATTATCCCCTTTATTCCATTTTTAAAAGCAAATTCTGGTAAATATTGACGATAAAAGTGCTCGGAATTTCAAAACACAAACGTTGCCATTTTTTCTTAAGTTTCAAATCAATTTGGGCGTAAGTGACTATTTATAGATTTGATGCAATACTGCACTGAACATGCGTAAATCCCCTGACATGCTGCATTATTTTCGCGCTCGTTTTATTGAGACAAAAGGTCAACACAAAATAAATTACCAGTTATGTATTTTCTTATTTTATTGATATTTACATTAAAATAAAATTTTATTCTTCACTGAGTGACAAATATATTTAACTGTCTTTTTCACTATTAATAGATAAGCTAAGAACACTGACATCTACGAAACGAGCGCAGCCGATTTTGATAATTATTTTCACTGTGCCCGTGACGTCATTTTTCATTGTCAAAACAAAAGTGCAGTTTCTTTGTGTACTAAACCTATTTTTTGTTCGTTCAAAAAAAAGTTTGCAATTTGTATCGATGTGGCAGAAGTTCTGGAACTGAATTTATATTTCTCAACTTGAAAAACAGCACTCGCCCGGTCGGTTGAGTATTTCACAAACTTTACTCGCCCCACCGTCAACTTCACTCGCAAATGCGAGCGGGCGAGTGGATTCTTCGAGGCCTGAATAGGAACTTTCAATATGACTGAATGCTTAGGTAAAAACTATTTATTTAAAATTGATTATAACCAAAGTCTTCGGGTTATACAGACACCCTTAAGTCCACTTCCTGGGAAGAACCAGGCCTCAACTCAAAATATTCACAGCTTGTCACTTTTCAGCATTAATGTCCATTGGTTTAATTTATAAGATAAAATCTAAGATTGAACTCAAGACTGTTTGCAGTTGTGAAACCAGCGTCTTTGGAAAGATTGTTAGAATGTTCCCAGAGTGAAAACAGATTGGGACCTTCGGGTCCTAAAGCAGACACCATACCCGGTACACCATTGCAACTTCTCGACTGCAAGATTTCCATTAAGTCTTCAAAAACAAATTCAAATTTATTCTATGTAAGGAAAATAAACAATAATACATGGTAAAATAGCAGTCCATTAAAGCCAGAGAACAGTAGTAATTTACCCTGCAGAGTTTGAAGACACTGGCCAGTGGTAATATCCCACACTTTCACGGTGGAGTCTGCATTCCCCGAGACTAGAATATTGTCCTTTAGTTCGAGCCCACTCGTCAGTGACTGGTGCCCGACCAGCGTGTGAAGACAGTTGCCGTTTTCCACGTCCCACACCCGGATAGATGTGTCCAGGGAACCGCTGACTATGTGAATGCCATCAAACTGAAGTGAAGAAAATTGTAATCATATTTAAGGGGGTTTAATGCATGTGTGTAAAGTGTCATACCAGATAAGCCTGTGCAGCCCAGGGACGACACTTTCCGCTGATATGATATTTAATATTGAAAGAAAGTCTCTTCTTAGCAAAATCCAGTTAAGGCAGAAAGTGTCGTCCCTGATTAGCCTGTGCAGACTGCACAGGCTAATCTGGGACGACAATTTATGCACATGCATTAAACCCCCTTTTCACAGAGCCAGACTCATTTAACTTTCAGGGGTCTATCAGCTTCTACTATACAATGTTATAATGTATACAGCCCCATATAATACCAAGTGAACCACCTACTATGGGCACTCACCTAAACTATGCATAATGGGCATTTCATATTGTGTGGGGGCTGCCTGCCACTTACATGTGCTATCTGAAGTTCGCAAAATGGCATTTAGACCTGCTCACAATGTGCACTCATTTGAACAATGAAAAATCTGCAGATTAAAAATGGCATTTTAAAATTTTGAATTGGGCTGCTCAATATTTTGAACTACATCAAACAAAGGTAAGAAATCATCAGTAACTATAAGCACTTTTAAGACAATCGAAAGGGAAATATTACAAACGGTTTACGGGTTACATGTACATAAAATGATGCATAAGAAACATGACAAAGCCATGTAACCAGGCCAGGGCCTTCCCCAGCATGTTTTTCAGTCACCCCAGTCTAGTAAGGGGTGAGTCTTGGGATGGGTACCACCCATGTTTGTATTTTTAATACATAAATGACGTTTTCTGGTGACTTTTGGTTCTTTAAAATAAACATGAAACAGAATTTCTTTGTCTGTAAATATACGTAAAACTCCTATGATTTAACAGGGTCAAAATTTACTCATTTTGATGTCTTTATTCAAATCTTTTAAAAGTCTAAAATACTACATGTACTGAAATTTCATGTTGCTGCATGCATGCTTTCCATGTGAAGAACGTAAAGTTGCCAATAACATCAGAAAGTTCGTGCCTTTTTTGAATGGCATACATCTTCTATGAACATTGTATACTTTAGGTGAGAACAAAGGGAGTTGTAGCAGTAATTAGGTATGCTTATTAAACTGAAATAAATATTATTATTGAATATATTATAAGTACAATATTCCTGAACAAGAAAATGTCATGAACGAAAGTGAAAAACGGTAGCTGGTTTTTTCTAAAAATAGCTATAAAAAGCCCCAGACATTACTTAAATCTAGTTAACTTTGTTGAAAACCTGGTTAAAAACTAGGGTTATGCAACCCTACTCAGATTGTTTACTACAATTCAACCTATGAAGATAATACAGGCATGATTTGCTTTTATAGTTTGTCACACAGGAGAGAGAAGTATCAAATGAAGCAGAATCAAAACGAGACCCACCCTAAGAAAGGGGGTTAAATGCATGTGCATAGTGTTGTCCCGGATTAGCGTGTGCGGACTTCACAGGCTAATCTAGGACAAGACTTTACACACATGAATTAAACCCCCTTTTCTCAGAGCCAGCTCAAATGTTACCCTTTTTTTTGTGTTAATTAAACTGAACTAATACTCCACCTGTAGAGAGTAGACCCTGTTGGTGTGGCCCTGCAGGGTGTGCAGGCAGGTTTCTGTCTCCGGGTCCCACACCTTCACCATGTAGTCGTATGCGCCGCTCACCACGCGTCGCCCGTCATACTGAACACACCGAACGGCCGCCACGTGTCCCATCAACACGTGCAGACACTGACCCGTGTCCACGTTCCACAGACGCAGCGTGGCATCACGAGAACCACTTACAACCCTGCGCGTGCATAAAGGAATCATTTTTACCTACATGAATTATTATGGACTATATGTTCTTTGATAGTTTGCATTCTTTACTGACACTGTTTTTTACTTTGTATACACTTTTGAAGAAAAATGTACCTTCGTGTGCACTTTTTGAACTCACAGCTGACATGAACTGAGTTGACACATCAACAGTTTTTATTTCAGGGGTTTAATATAGCACATAACTGCAAATCTTTGGACAAACAATGTCAGACAAACAGAAAGACAAAAACAAAATCATTTTTCGCGGCTGGTTATTTACTTAGCTGTCTAAGACTGAGCTAGACTCACTTATTTCCACAAAGATGCATGCAGCGCACGGTGGATGTGTGTCCGTACAGGGTGTGGGTACACACGCCGGTGTCAGCGTTCCACACTTTGAGTGTTCGGTCCGTGGAGCCACTGATGATCACATTGCCCTGCATCTGCGATGACCACACCCCACCTGTGTGACCCACCAGCGTACGTAAACACTGTAATCGGTATTAATACTATTATTTATAATTTAAACAATTTGAAAAAAGTGGAACATTTTCCTGTTTTCTTTCATTGCACAATTGTTTAAAGTTAATATAAGGACTTAATAATTGTTAAATATTTAGAGAGATTTACCCAAGAACAAAACGGTTGACCAGAGTTGCCCACAATTGTTCTTTCAGTACTTTTTGTACAAAGGACATTGGATTTTTCTTTCACAATATAGGAGGCCAGCATAAAGTTTAGGGGCCAATGGCTTGTGTGCCTCTTCTGATATATATCCATGTCGCTTATGTTCTCTGAGAGAATTCCTTTAGCACACTATTATGTGAAGTTGGAATAAGACACTTATCTTGGAATAAACTGTGTTATTTCAACAACGCTATCAATCCAGTTGTACATGTGATATTTATTCATTTTTCACACGTTAGTAATCAGGGGATTTTTTGGCCCAAAAACGGCTATTTTCCCTATGGCAAAAAGTATACTTTTTTCCCAAAATGTGGTAAAAAATTCCTAATTTATTTTTGTTTATTTTTATTTTTTTAGAAAGAAGTGTCTAATGATTATATTATAATGATTTATATGATTTTGTTCTTTTAATTTTAATTATTATAAAGAGTTATATCAAATAAGTTATTCCCAAATCCCATTTTTCGCGTGAAAAAGAAGGCTACTGAATTTATTTTCCCAATTTCTTGAAAATGCTGATAAAATTCCCAATTTCAAAGCCATGGGCTATCTTCCCAAAAAGTGGACCTTTGACCTTGAAGAATGACCTTGACCTTTCACCACTCAAAATGTGCAGGTCCATGAGATACACATGAAAAAATAATAAATGTTTGACCTTTGACCTTGAAGGATGACCATGACCTTTCACCACTCAAAATGTGCAGCTCCATGAGATACACATGCATGCAGAATATCAAGTTGCTATCTTCAATATTGCAAAAGTTATGACCAATGTTAAAGTTTGACGCAAACAAACCAACAAACAAACCAACAGACAGGGCAAAAACAATATGTCCCCCAGTTTAAACATAAAGGAGAGAAAATTCATCATTGTGTGTGAGAAAATCACCAAAATGATGTGCACTCCTAGTTTGATGTCTTATTCTACTTTCACATCAAAAAGTGTTTTAGAGTCTGTAGTTATGAGTATCTACGGCTGCTAATCCCAGCCTACTTTTCCAGTGAGTGCAGACCAGACTTTCAGAGTGTTGTCGTCAGAGCCAGACACGACGCGGTATCCACAGAACTCCAGACACGTGATCACATGATCATCATGGCCCTTCAACAGCTGCAAAATAGACAGCAAATACAGTATGTCAAACATAGACAGCAAATACAGTATGTCAAACATATGCTAAATGATTTTTTTAAATGTTCAAAATCTTGTCATTAAAAGTTAGCCTTTGGCAAGTGTTTATGTTTGCATGCTGAGCAAATTAACTTAACTTTTAACAAAAATTAGCTAGCATTCGATTCATCCGGGCATTTGATTCATCAAATCATTTTCCGTCTTTATTTTTTAAGTTAATGAAAGAAAAGTACCACATAACAAGGACAATTAAAAACAAAAAATGTCACTATGATTAACAAAATGACGTCATTTTACTTCACATAAAAAAATAAATGTACTATAATCAACAACGTGTAGAATTCATGTGTTATATCCAACAGTGTGATAATACAGCGCATTTAACAGGGTGTTATTCCATAAATGCAGACTTGCTGGAATAACAGCCATAATTTGGCCAGCGTACCTTGGGAAGCCTGAGTGGCCCAGTTCGCCAGTTCTGCTGTCTCATGTACATACCTTGGAAAGTCTGAGTGGCCCAGTTCGCCAGTTCTGTTCTATCTGATGCTGTCTCATGTATAGGGACTTCCATGGGCTCTTGGGCGATGGCTGACGGCGACGCAACCTACTGGGGAAGGAAAGGTTATCAGGTAAAAACAGGAGTTAACTTCCAGAAACTCATTAAAAACAAACAACTTAATATCATGTGATTCTCTATTACAGAACTTTCTTAAAAACAACACAGATTGAAACAACATAAGACTCTGAAAAAGATATCTTTTACTATAAAATTTAACAATTTTAAACACTGTAAATCCAATATAACGCGCTCCATTATAACGCAGAATCCAATATAACGCGGGTGGGTCTTGGCTCCTGTTTTTCTTCAACCTTCCATTTCTGTCTCGAGCGTTTTCTTGAAATTCAAATATGGCGGCACCCATTAGGCTGATTGCAATTATAATCTATTAGAGATTGCCCATTAGTGGGGCATTTGACAGTTTAAATCTGATTATCTATTGTTTTGTGCAAATAAAGGTGTGTTTCACGCTCTAATGCTGTAACTATTTATGTTCTATCGATCTTATGGCATATGATATATTGCTCAGATATTTGGTTGTTTCAAAACTAATACAAACAGTATTGCAGCAATCATTTAACTTTTTTGAAACAATAGATAAACGTATATTATTATTTTTAACTCTATTAAAACTTTAATCTAGTGATGTTTCATCATATTATTTGAATGGTTATAAAGTGATTGTTTTCAGAACTATTGATTTGTATTTAATGTTCCTTTATTGAAAGTATGCTATATTTTTTTGAAAGAAAACTTACGACTATTGTTGATGCTTATGATGATTTTAAAAGTGAAGGAATCCAACATTAAATATTTACCCTTTTTTGGCCACCTCCTGTGAACAATTTCCAACAATTTGATGAATGACAGAATGTAAGCCCGAATTTGAGTGCATTGCTTATCAAATACATCTCCCCGGACCAAGTACCTGTTAGATCCGAAGACGAGGGGCTCGTCGATGCTCTCCTCTCGACATTTCTCCCTCCACAACAGGTTGTCCTCGGCCAACACCCGCCAGTACCGGCATGTCTGCGCCGCCTGCAGCAGCGACTTGGGCTCCAGGAACGACAGCACGTACAGCGCCAGCTGCAGGCAAAAACAGGGCTTAATGCATGTGCATAAAGTGTCGTCCCAGATAAGCCTGTGAAGTCTGCACAGGCTAATAAGGGACAACACTTTACGCTTCAATGGATTTTTTTCATTAAATAGAAGGTTGTTCTAAACAATAATCCAGTCTCTGCAGAAAGTATAACTCCTGATTAGCCTGTGCGGACTGCACAGGCTAGCCCGGGACGACACTTTTCGCACATGCAACATGGATGTGTTTTCTTCAGTAGTAAGCATCCCTATATGGCATCAACCCCTCAGAAGAATTATTTCAGTACTTTTATTATTTCATACATGTTTTCCTCTAAAAGCGGTCATGGAAACTGCAATAAACTTTATTTCAAAATGCCTCAAATAAATACTATTCCTCTTGAAAGTGAATGCAAATGCCAAATTTCCCATACAGTTAATGACAGTGTTTTTTTTCAGCATAAGTGATAAAAGTCGATTAGTATGGTTTGAAAGATACTCCCTCATAATGCAAAATTAACATAATATTTAAACAAGCATTATTTATGTTATATACAAACTAAAAGACTATATTTCACCCAGGCTCAGGCGCCCAGCCCTTAAGACAACCCGGATGGAGACAATATATTAGGTACATAGGACCTTTCCAACACTGTGCAGCATGTTATCCAAATAAAACACTCCCTATTCTATTGTTACAGCTTACCTCCTTAGGCAGTAGAGAGATGAAAGCTTAGCTCCTTAGGCAGTAGAGAGATGAGAGCTTACCTCCTTAGGCAGTAGAGAGATGAGAGCTTACCTCCTTAGGCAGTAGAGAGATGAAGTCGCGCTGGAACTGTGGCTCGATCACCTGCATCATGTGGCGTACCTGCGTAGGCTCACACAGCAGGATCAGCTCATCCACCGCCATCAAGCGCTCGGCATTGCCCCAGTCCTGAAATGACACAGTACACGTGTGAAATGTATGCAGTAGACATGTGAATGATTGAAATGGACTGCACTCTGGGAAAAGGGGACTTAATGCATTTGTGTAGTGTCCTCCCTAATCAGAGACGACACTTTTCGACGAGACAGGATTTGAGTTTAGATTAGACTGAAAACTTAAATGACTTAAATGAAATATTCCATAAAAGAAGAAAGAGTTGTCCCAGATAAGCCTGTGCAGACTGCACAGGCTAATCTGACACAACACTTTAGGAACATGCATTAAGCCCGAGCAAGGCTCAAATACTATGGGTAGCTGTGAATACCTAAAATATATGCAAAGCAGAAATAACAAGAGATGTGTTTGTCAGAAACACAACACCCACTCCTGCCTTGTTTGATTTTTTTTTTTACCTTTGACCTTGAAGGATGACCTTGACTTTTCACCACTCAAAATGTGCAGCTCCATGAGATACACATGCATGCCAAATATCAAGTTGCTATGATCAATATTGCAAAAGTTATGACCATTTTTCGAAACCTAAACGCAAAACTAAAACGCAAAGTGTGACGGAATTTCAGACAGACGGACAGTGCGATCACTATATGCCCACCTTCGGGGGCATAAAAATACGTACTGTATATGTGCTAATTAAGGCTGTATTGTTCTCAAAACTTGATGCCCACTTATAGCGAGTATAAACAATTTTAATGCCAGCATTTTATATTCTCAATCTCAAACCAATGCATGAATATGATTGAGAAATGTTAAATAAAATGAATCTTACAATGATACCATTAATTTGAATTTGATTATGTCAATAAAATTCAAAACAACCAAGTTTATGCTGACACTACAAACTTCACTCATAGAACTAAAGATTGTGTCAACGTGTCGTAAGACAAATCTGACTAAAATAGTAGGGATTTCTCAATTTATTACATGTCTTTAGCACTTGAATATGCTTTCAACTGTTTAAACAAAAACTATTGCCAATTGTATTTTTTTTAATTCCGTTGTTTTTGTGATCCCAATTCTTCTAAACTTTATCCTTACTTTCATCATGTTTAATATGTTTAGAAAAAATATCATCAAGATTGTCTAAACTTGCTTAAAGCTTACCCATAACTGTTGTTAAGTTACTTTAAAATGTAAATATAAGCTTCACATTTTTAATTTTTTTTACCAGTAGTTAAATCTTCAAACTCTTGTGTTTCTTGTAAACAAATAGTTAAACTAGTTTCATTAATTTAATTGATGTTTGAAAGTTTCAAACAAACAAGCCCCTGAACAACAAACCAAACATTTGAATACCATTAATGTACACATCTCATTTTTTAATATGAAATTTGCACAGCAGATGTAAAATTCTAAAAAAGAGCACCCCATAGCGGGTGCCAACGCTCGGCTGTGGGTGCTTGGATTATTTTGTTTAACCTTTGACCTTGAAGGATGACCTTGACCTTTTTACCACTCAAAATGTGCAGGTCCATGAGATACACATGAAAAAAAAAAAGTTTGACCTTTGACCTTGAAGGATGACTATGACCTTTCACCACTCAAAATGTGCAGCTCCATGAGATACACATGCATGCCAAATATAAAGTTGCTATCTTCAATATTGCAAAAGTTATGGCCAATGTTAGTTTTCAGACGCCCGAACGACGCGGACGGCAGACGAGCTGGCTATGACAATACTTGGGTTTTCTTCGAAAACAGCTGAGCTAAAAACTATATTTTCCCAACAGCCATGGTTTAAACCTGGAACTGTCTCAGCCATTCTGCAAGGCCAGGTGGCGGGTGTTCCTTGGAAGGGATTCGTCGTAGATGAAGGGGGTGACCTGACCTCTTCAAAGGGCGCTTCAGGTTCCCATAGGTGGTTTGTGGACTGAAACAAAAGTAAAGATTTGAAGAAATTTTCAACAAGGGAAATCTAAAACCCACAACAATTAGAGAGCCATTGTACTGATTAGATTCAAAAACTTTTGTTTTATAGCATCTATTTAAGATGCTTATAACTTCGATTTTATATGGTAAATTATGTTCTTGAATCTTCTTCTTGTTGATCACTCAGATGAACATGCCGACTCTCTGCGCCAAGGTACCTGTGCGCTGCAGGAACCCCTGACCACCACAGAATCTCCTCTCATCCTGGTCTCCCCTGCCAAGATCTGGTGCCTGAGGCCGTCATGTATTTACCCTCCGCCTCCGTAGCCTGGATCCTCGTAGCAGTACAGGAAAACCTCTGGTAGCTTGGGCTAGACCCATTTGAGGCATTGGGTTCGAGACAAGATCCATTGGAGTGGAAAGCGTTGCACCATCCTTATGCGTACTTTAACCGAGTGCATCTGCCTTTAGCACTGGTTTATTTTCCAACTTCTCCTTGTCTTCGGAGAATGACCGTCAAGTCCTTAGAGCCCCTCCAGACCTTGTATTTTCTGTATTCTCATACCTCTCAGCCTCAAGGAGAGTTGGCTGATATTTTTCTGTCCTCTACCCTTAAACCTGTCCAGCTTGGGATGCCCCGTCAGGATGTTACCCTCTCTCTGACATAGCTCTCAGGGTCATAGAGGCACTCAAACCACCACACCACGTTAAGGAAGCAGCCACGTGATAGACAGTCTTAAATCGCTTGTGCAGTTCTCATTTTACTGGCTGCACATCAGCTGAATGATTTTAAGACCACAAGGCAACATACATTCAAAAAACAGATATAAAGGTAGGTTTATCAAACATTCCTTAAAATCTTTAATGTAAATATTACTATTTGTCTCTTCTTCCTTACTTTCATGATTTCATTATAATAATATTTAAAAAAAAACACTCCCTCACATCTGGTCTTTCATAGCTATTGTTAAATACGATATGATTTAGACTTTCTGTATACGATATAGTTAGAGGTATCTTTAGACTGAGAAGATATTATTCATGATCATCATGTTACAAGAACTGCAAGCAAGCCCTGTAATTGACAGGCAATCTCCATACATATCCAGAGAAAATGAGCTTATTAATAGACAACCATAGACAATAATGAAAGAGATTTCAAAGTTAATGTGCACAAAGAAATAATTCACTGGTGAAATCCGGAGCTGGAAACCTGATCGTGATCCAATTATTTCAATTTAATGGTTCAATTTTCCTTTCCAAGAATTCATGTTTATCACATCCTATACATGTACTACGCTTTCCCATGTAATAGAACCATATCAAATAGTCTTATTTCAAGCAGTTTGGAGAAACATTTTGAGCGTTTAATAGGCTATCTTTCCTTAAGCAGACTAATTACATAACATTATTTTTGGTGAAATGACATAGTCAAAGTAAACTGATGCAAAATTACTAAAAAACTTTTAAATCAATTAGCAGGTTTCAGCTATGTGTTTTTGTAGTTGTTTATTAAAAGCAACTTGTACTCCAGACCAAACTTAAGTATGAAAATAAACAAAGGGAAATAACTCCAAATGTATGACATGCTACAGTGCTTAGTTACAGGTCCTGTGCTCCGAACTTCTCATCAGGGACAGCTATCTATGAAGTTAATGTTAATAGTTGTGAGAGTTATGCTCCAGGCGTGACACATATGTGGTGTGTTCTGAGAAAACTGGGCAAAATGCTTGTGCGTAAAGTGTCGTCCCAGATAAGCCTGTGCAGTCGGGACGACACTTTCCGCCTTAACTGGATTTTTGCTAAGAGACATCATTTAAACAAAAAATTCAATAAAAGCGGAAATTGTCGTCCCTGATTAGCCTGTGCGGACTGCACAGGCTAATCTGGGATGACAATTTACGCACAAGCATTACGCCCAGTTTTCTTAGAACACGACACATATTTTGCTTTGTCAGGTGACACAAAAAGTCAAGCAACACAAAACAGTAGAACTAAAGACATTCATTTGTGTAAGCTACTATACATGTCATTCATGAAATTGAATACAGATGTATTAATAACAAACATTCTACTGCAAATAATCTCAGATTCTAACAGTCAGTCCGCTGATATTGAAGGACACAATACATGTTTATTAAGAGTTAACTATCAGTACAAGCAAGATAAAAACATCAGTGGTCAGTTCGTAGTATTTCTAGGTTGTTTACTCACAGTGTAATTTAAAGAAAGGCTCATTGCCGATAAAAAAGTATTATCATATACTTCAAAAGCCAAACTCTGTCCTACCTACCTAGATAGTTTGGAGTGAAGCAATTTTTTTCCAGAGGGGTACAGTCTGTGGTGGAGTTCTCTCCTTTTTAACTGCAATAAACAAAGCATGCTTCTTACACCCAAATAATGTAAACTGTAACAATAAGATATAGATATATATTTCATACATATTTATTTTCGTATATTATAAAAATTAGGAATCTTATGAACTTTTTTTTGGAAAATATGAGGATCAAAGCATTTCAAGTGTCCAAGTCAAAAGTATTTTGTTTCTGAAAGTATTTTTTAACTTTTAAAGGCTTTTATGTTTAATAAGGAATCATAACTTAGCAAATACACAAATTCAATATTATACAAATATTATTTGCAAGTTCTTTTAAAATTGGCTTCCGAAAAAGAAATGCATCAAAATGGTGCAAGGCAGTAAATATCCAGCTCAAATATACATTCGAACATTGTAATTTGTTAACATCAATCAATATACAGGATCTGACATGAGTTGTCATCTCATAAAATATTTTATTAAACAAGTTCTGAATCAGTAATTTTGTAAATAAGGGAGCTCACACGATCTTACTTACAAATTTCCTGGATGAGTTTAATTTATTAAGGTATGAATTAACGAGTGTCCAATCTTTGTCTTGAAATTCTTTTATATATGTATAATAAATAAGCGAAAACAGTTTTGGTCAAATTAAGGGCAGAAATTCATCCCCATTCCCTATCTCAAAAATTACATATTTTTCCCAAATGACTGCACAAAATTCCCATTTGAAGGTTTCCCCTCAAAAGACCTTTTTTTTAATAACAACATTAAGTTCATTTAATTATCCAGTTTTACAAATTTCATAATATTAAATATAATATTGAAAACCCTTTAATTCTCAATTTTCTTTTTACCACTTTACAACTTTTTACCAGCAGAAAGTAAATTATTAGGTCACTACAAACGTTTTAAGCATTTAGAAGAGACCTACTTTGTGAGTGATACCGGAAAACGTTGAAAATCAGCGATATATTTTTGGTGACCTGAGTCACTTTCACTTTCACTTTCCCGAGTAAAAAGCGATGTAAATAAACTGATTGTAAACACAATTGACTTGGAGGACACTGTATTTTGAGCTCCAAACAAGTTTTTTGTATTGCTAATTTTTTTATGGTAATGTCCAATAGCTTATATATATTGTTTTTTGATACCCTTTATTAATAAAATATGAAACAAATATTTAAAAATCGGTAAATAATTACGGATCGTCAGTTCGTCACCTTTATAGGGCCTTTAAGTTTTAAATATTTTCGTAATAATTCATGGATTAACAGCAGGCCTTTTTCTCACAATTTTGGGAATATGGTCTAAACCAGTCAAATTTATTTATTTAAATCATTTGAATAATAACTTATTAAATCATTTGAATAATAACTTATTTATTTAAATCATTTGAATAATAACTTAAATAAAACAGAAAATTTGAATAATAACTTAAATAAAACAGAAAATATAAATTCTAAGTAATATAAGTAAAACAGATATTACAATTTCAAACCGCTTTAGTTCTACGCTTAACAGCTATATTTTCAAACATCTAAAATTCGAGCCATCAATTGGAATTTCAGGACTGGATTTTGAAAAAAAAACTTTTAGCCATTGGGAATTTGAGCAATTAACTGCTTTAAAACAGCAGAAAAAAAACTGACAAGGTAAAGCATGTGATAAGCTTGTAGTTGTACATCAAGTAAAATCACTACTTAGGTTTATTGGCTTTAAAATAAAAAACGGCTGAGCACTACATTTATGGTCAAATCATTTAATGCTTTGTTTACTTACTAAACTATAAACGGAATCAGAAACATCAGATGTGTTTGATTCCTCCTCTGAATTGTCTCCCCTCTCTATATCACTATGAACGTTATTTACATCCCCTTGATTACTCTCCCTTTCTTCCTCCTCCTCCTCCCCCTCCTCCTGCATTTCCAAGTCCTCTTCCCCAACATTGTCCTCCTGATTTGCCGACCACTCGTTAAGTGTTCTATGGCTCTCATGTAATGCTTTACAACTATCGGCTGCGGAATTGTTACTAGAACTTGACGTCGACGGTCCGTCATCATACACACTTTTGGCTGAGATTAACAACTTTTCAGACTTATCCGAGTCTTTTGGTAAGATTTTATCTCTTGACTTACTATTTTTCACACCATTTTTACAAATTTGTTTGCTGCACACTTTCAGACATTTAGCTTTCCCCAGATGTGGGGTTGATTTGGACCGTTTAAAGACGGCCGACTGCTTCAGCCGGAGTCGAGAAGATCCACACTTTCTCGTGGGACTTCCATTACTTGACTGACTGGCATGGCGAACACGAATGGCTCTGAAAATAATAATAAAAAGGATACCCATATTATTACATTGTAGTGCATATTATACAAGGTCTAAGCACAAACAAACTCCAGATGTCAAAATTATTATCTTTGTTGACTTGAAATTTCCGAGATTCATAAAATCTGTCATATTTGTTGGATCTTCAACTTGTGGATTTTTTATACATGTAATGTCTTTTTACAGACTTTGGACAGTAACGTTTGTTGAACATTTAATTTCGTGAAAGAGCATACATTAAAAAATCCATGAAAATTAAAGATAACAGTTCTTTTACAGCAGTTCACATTTCTTTTTATTGCAAGAACATTGTCATCAACAAAATTCAGTCTAATCTAAACTTATCAAGTTATCACAAGATCTTTTCTAGGACCCATAACAATTGCAGACGCACAAGTCTATCACAATTCATATTAGATGTGAAAAACATTTCTTGTTTCCAAATAGAGCTTTGTCACAGATGTGACGTATACCCCCACATGCTGCATTGACACAGAATATTTTGCATGCTGTCTCACAAAACAAGAAAAGCTAATTTATGCCATTTTTTTTAGAATTATTATGCCATTATCATTTATGGCCATTTTGACCTTTGAACTCTTGAATTCTTTCGCATGACACGCCATCCAATGACTGTTAACCAAATAACAGTACAGAGTAATTTTAAAATCTCACAATGAATGACATAGTTATGGCTCGGACAAGCTCATTTATGGCCATTTTCGACCTTTGAACTCAAAGGTTGACCTTGACCTTTTAAATATCGACGTATTTCTTTCGCATGACACACCGTCCAATGATTGTGAACAAATGTACTGAGTAATTTTTAAATCTCGCAATGAACGACATAGTTATGGCCCGGACAAACTTATTTATGGCCATTTTTGACCTTTGAACTCAAAGTGTGACCTGGACCTTGGAGATATCAATGTAATTCTTTCGCACAACACACCGTCCAATGATGGTGAACAAATGTGCCAAATGATTTTAAAATTTCACAATGAACCACATAGTTATGGCCCGGACAAGCTCATTTATGGCCATTTTTGACCTTTGAACTCAAAGTGTGACCTTGACCTTGGAGATATTGACGTAATTCTTTCGCGCAACACACCTTCCAATGATGGTGAACATATGTGCCAAATGATTTCAAAATCCCTTGATGAACGACATAGTTAT
>VMBQ01000812.1:29622-55176 GCA_007657795.1 Dreissena rostriformis | reverse complement strand
TACGATGAAAGTTTCCCCCCAAAAGACCTTTTTTTTTCAATAACAACATTTAGTTCATCTTATTATTCAGATATACAAATTTAATAATATTAAATATAATATTGAACACACTTTAATTCTTAATTTTAAAGTAATTGGTAGCAAAAAAACTACACAAATTTCCCAATTTTATGCAAAAACAATGCAATTTTTCCCACTGGATTTTTTTTTACGTAAACACTGTGGTAAATCCTGAGTGTTGTTGACATTGCATTGCCTGATGCCAGTTAATGATGCAAAGTAATTTCAGAAAAATAACAAAACACAATTGGTCAGTCAAACAAAAAGTAGCCCATGAAAACGCTCAAACAGCTATATTACACATGTTTAAGTTTTAAATATTTTCGTAATAATTCTATCACATGGCTTAACAGCAGGCCTTTTTCCCACAATTTTGGGAATATGGCCTAAACCAGTCAAATTTATTTATTTAAATAATTTGAATAATAATTTATATGACTTAAATAAAACAGAAAATATAAATTTTAAGCATATAAGTAAAACGGATATTACAATTTCAAAACGCTTTAGTTTTACGCGTAACAGCTCTATTTTCAAACATCTATTGGAATTTCAGGACTGGATTTTAGAAAAAAAAAACTTTTTGCCATTGGGAATTTGAGCAATTAACTGCTTAAACAGCAGAAAAAAGCCCTGACAACATAAAGCATATGATAAGCTTGTAGTTGTACATCAAGTAAAATCACTACTTAGGTTTATTGGCTTTAAAAAAAACAAACCGGCTGAGCACTATATTTATGGTCAAATCATTTAATGCTTTGTTTACTTACTAAACTATAAACGGAATCAGAAACATCAGATGTGTTTGATTCCTCCTCTGAATTGTCTCCCCTCTCTATATCACTATGAACGTTATTTACATCCCCTTGATTACTCTCCCTTTCTTCCTGCTCCTCCTCCTCCTCCATTTCCAAATCCTCTTCCCCACCATTGTCCTCCTGATTTGCCGACCACTCGTTAAGCGTTCTATGGCTATCATGTAATGCTTTACAACTATCCGCTGCGGAATTGTTACTAGAACTTGATGTCGACGGTCCGTCCTCATACACACTTTTGGCTGAGATTAACAACTTTTCAGACTTATCCGAGTCTTTTGGTAAAATTTTATCTCTAGACTTACTATTTTTCACACCATTTTTACAAATTTGTTTGCTGCACACTTTCAGACATTTAGCTTTCCCCACATGTGGGGTTGATTTGGAGCGTTTGAAGACGGCGGACTGCTTCAGCCGGAGTCGAGAAGATCCACACTTTCTCGTGGGACTGCCATTACTTGACTGACTGGCATGGCGAACACGAATGGCTCTGAAAATAAAAAGGGTATCCCATGTTATTACATTGTAGTGCATATTATACAAGGTCTAAGCACCAACAAAGTCAAGATGTTAAAAATCTATGACTACTTAATTATAGTAAATAATTATTAAATTATTAATTTCCTTAGAAAAAAGTGATTTCAATCATTTTTGTTTAAACTTCAAATTTCCGTGATTCGTAAAATCAGTCATATTTGTTTGATCTCCAATTTTGGATTTGTTATGTCTTTTTACAGAGACTTTAGACAGTAACGTTTGTTGAACATTTGATTTCCTGATAGAGCATACCTACACAAATCCATGAAAATTACCGTCTAAATAATAATATTGGTTTAACAGTATTTCAAATTTATTTTTATTGCAGGAAAATAGTCATAAACAAAATTCAGTCTAATCTAAACTTTTCATAAGATCTTTTTTAGGACCCAGAACACTTGCAGACGCACAAGTCTATCACAATTCATATCAGGTGTACAAAAAAGTTGTTTGTTTCCACTAACCCAACTGACTCTTAATTTGTTACATGCCTGCTATAATGTTCTTTATCTAAATTTATCTTTTTTGCAAAATTTGATCACATTTACTAAATCTAAAGAAAGGTGACTTTTTGACCTCAGTTTATGAAAGTAGCTAGCATAAGTGAACAATTTGCTAGAAATATGTATACATGTACATTGCACTTTGAACAACAATGAAAGTTATATACATGTACTACATTTTTCAACAGTTATCTAGATTCAACAAGAATACAATATTATACATGTATCTATACATGTATGTTTAGAGCTGAAGTTATGCTTTCTCTTATCTAAAATCATACAAAGTAATATTTGCCTTAAATAAAATGTCAAAATATTTATTTAATGCTCTCCGGTGGTTTATAAAAAATATCAGTGAATTAAAATTGATATTTCACTGTTTCAAACAAGAATCATCAATTCTGTGATATTGCTATATGACTGACTCTGCTAATAAAAACAATATTTAATAGCAGAAAATTATCATTACAAACACATGCTAATTCCATATTCCCACATCCTTCAAGGTGTTCCCAGTGTGATTTCACTGCATGGCAAATTATCAATTTTCCAATATATATGATAGTTGCTCTGTGAAAAAGAGGTAAAATGCCTGTGCATCAAAAGTCATCCCAGATAAGCCTGTGCAGTCTGCACAGGCTAACCAGGGACGACACTTTCCGTTTAAACAAGATTTTTGCTAAGAAGATACTTTCTTTTAACAAAAAATGTCATAAAAGCGGAAAGTGTCGTCCCTGATTAGCCTGTGCGGACTTCACAGGCTAATCTGGGACGACACTTTACGCACATGCATTAAACCCCCTTTTCACAGAGTGAGGCTCATATACAATACAGCCTATTTTTATATTCATCTGCTTTAATTTCAACAGCTCTGACAATACTGCATATTGTCACAACACATGCCCTTTGGAATACAAACACCGTAAATATATCATTATATTTAAAATATCTGAGCTAAGAAGGAAATAAAATGAAGAATGTGGTTTCAAAATATAAGACATTTTCATTCAATACAACAAAAATTCTAATATTTTATTAAGAGTAGCAAATGCTGTAGAAAGAATAACACAACATATATGCTAGTCTAAGTGACCAAAACCAGACGAGAAAATTTGTTCCTTAAATGGACTGTATTTCTCCAAACATATACATGTAGGGCTAAAACTGTGCAAGCTGCAGAACCATTCTATTCCAATCTATATCTTTCCGTTTGATTCATGGAGGAAACCAGAACCACACTTGTAAAGCAGCAATTGCACTGCCGTTCACCAAATTAGGGAATTGCTAAAAATCTGCATTTTCGCTATAGAATACTGATAAGGATTGATTGCACGTCATTTGAAAGGTTGCGCTAAAAATTATTGCCTGGATAGTACGGCTTACCTGCTTGCTCTTCGAGACGTGTTGCAGCACAGCTGGCTCCTGTTGAGGTCGATCACACTCTGGCCCACCCCTGGTACTGCCCCGAGATCACTGACTGACTGGAACCCGCCCAATACCTTTAACAGTGTGACAAAACCATATGAGCCTCGTTCTGGAAAAACCGGGCTAAATACATGTGAGAAATGTGAAGTCCCAGATTAGCCTGTGCAGTATACACAGGCTTATCAGCGGCGATTTTTTTCCTTCTTTATAAAGTACCGGTAAACAGCACTTTCCCAATTACGAAAAAACTACAAATTTCCCAATTGCTGTCCAAAAAATTCCCAATTTAAGGTAAATGCAATATTTAGTTAGTTTCCCTTGGCAGCTCTATGGCTTGAACCTAGGTAAATATAATATTGACAGCTTGAAAACACTTAGTTATCAATTTTAAAGTATTTGGGAGCAAGAAATCAAATACACCAATTTCCCAATTTGAGGTTTTAACGACTTGATTTTTCCCAATTTTGAGGTTTTCACGACTCGATTTTTCCCAATTGGACCGGTACGGGTACTTTTCCCAATTGGACAAAAAAATCGCTGATCAGGGACAACTTTACGCACATGCATTTAGCCCAGTTTCCCCAAAACAAGTGTCATATAGAGCAAGGAAAGGCAATTCAGAGATCTGAAGGATTGAACCGAATGATGGGCGTTTACTGAATGCAGACTTGAATAACATATGGCCCTACAGTTAAATCAAAATAAATAAGAAACTACTAAAAAAACACAACTATACACTGGTTCTGCAAGTTTAGTTAAGTTAATGATAATTAAAATAATTATATAATATTTTCACATTTGTAAGTGTAATAATATGTGCTATAAATTTGAAATTTAAACCAAATTACAAATACATATTATATATAAAAACACATTCAGAACATTACAAATTACAAAATAATTAGTAAATTACGTTTTTTATTGAAAGTATACTATTTTTACATTTAATATTTGCTTGTTACTTGTATAAAACAAAATGATGTTTACCTTTCTTTGTTTGATGATGGCTTCAGCCTTTAGGTGGCCCACTCCTATCAACTGTTCGAATTCAGACACGGTAGCGGTATTGATGTCCAACCGCTTAGTTCCCATAATTCTCCATCACTAAGCATCTAAGCGCTGTGAAATTGCCTGTAACATAAGTTTTTACATAAGATGATACAGTTTAAAAACAAGAGGCCCATGAGAGCCTGAATCGCTCTACTGGCTGGAATGTTAAACAACATACCACCAATACAAATTCAAGGGGAGATAATTCTGGACTTTTTACTCTGATGTAACCCATGTTCAATAGGGTTCGAGTCCTCATTAATATAAAAGACACTGAACAAGTTTGAAAAGAATTAAGAATCGGATGAAAACTGTGGAGTTTATCGCGTAAACAAGAAAAAGTCTAACGCACGGACGGACGGATGACGGAAACCACGCCATGACATAAGCTCTTCCGGCCTTTGGCCAGTAGAACTAACAAAAAGCATGACAGCGTATCCTCTAAATTAATACAAACAGGGTTTTAGCCAGACTATTTTGTGTTTAATGCCCAATTTTACTTATTACCGTCTATTTTACAGACAGAGGTACAATATATACATAAGCATGTCAAAGTAACATATGGTATGAAAGTTATTTAATCAAATGCAATCAAACGCACTTTTATTATTCACAGAAATTAACTTTCACTCCATTTTCAAAAATTTAAAAGTTTGCTTATGTTGCATTAAATCTAGATTTAAATTCATGTGAAGATTGGTTATTATGGTTAAATAAGAACAGTGCCTCATGTGAGATCGGATTATGTGTTGAGAATACCAAAGTCATGATAGGGGATTAATTACTTCAAATCTTCAAACAGAACATAGAATCATATCCCAAAGTTCACTTTTACTGCTGAAAAAAGACAAACATTTGTGTTAATGAATGTTTTCAACATATTTATCGTCATTATTGGCCAGAATTTGATTAAAAAGCAAGTGGCTTTTGCTGAGCATGCATTAAGGATTGAAATGAAAGATCGTTGTTAGGTGTCACATCATAAGATCAAATGTTCCGACAATTTTCATGAAATCGCCCGATTTCGGACACAAAAAGTTATAGCATGTACACTTGTTAGGGGTATTCTTGCTCGCTTGAAAGTTTTTTAAGGTATCCGGACAATCGCTCCCACGGACAATCGCTCCTACACTAATTTTGACAGGGCGGACAGTGGCTCCTACGATATTTGACAGGGCGGACAGTCGCTCCTACGATATTTTGACAAGGTGGACAGTTGCTCCTATGATATTTTGACAGGGTGGACAGTCGCTCCTACATTATTATAAATGTACATATGTGTTTCTTTTCGTTTGTATGTGCTTTCGTTTGCGTATTTTGTGTGTATATATGTTCATAAATGTAAATATGTGATCATTTCCTTTCTGTACATGCGAGTGCATAATATCACAAATACAAATGAAATAAAGAACAACATTTCATCAGATCTATGCGGTTTTTATGTTGACTCCATTCACAAAATGGCACTTATTCCAATAAATGTAATGTAGGAACGAATGTCCCTTATAGGAATAATTTAGGAACCATTGTCCGTGGTGTCCTTATAACGTAGGAAAGAATGTCCGTGCTGTCTACAAAATAAAGGAGCGACTGTCCTGGTTGTCAAAATAATGTACGAGCGATTGTCCGAGTTGTCAAAATAATGTAGGAGCGACTGTCCGGGTTGTCAAAACATTGTTGGAGCGACTGTCCGCCCTGTCAAATTTAGCGTAGTAGCGATTGTCCGTAGGAGCGATTGTCCGGGATTCGTTTTTTAATGGCCACTTAGTTGAATGTATTGTCAGTGCTCCAGCTAGGATTTGAAAAGGGCAGGGGGGGTATCTTGTCAAAAGGGCACTTTCAAGCGCGCAGTAGTATCCAGAATGCTCCCTGTTGCATATTAATTTTTATATTATTGATAATTGTTAGAATATATTTTTTTCATTATATTATTATTAAATGTAATAAGTGATTTATATAATTATAAATTCTAAAAAAAAATTTTTTTTTAAATAAATTCAATCAGTTGTGCAAATGTATTTTTTCAATTTATGAAATATGTAGTAGAACTATGCATTTGCTCAAAGCATATATGTATTTAGGGGTGGAGTTGAAGTTCAAATGGTTATTGCATAAAAACCAAAAACACATTAATCAAAGGTAAGGACAAAAGTACAAAATAAGAAATTTAGCAAGAGTATGCTGTAAAAACACAATCATATTTAAGAAAGATTCTTTTTTTCACATTCATAATACAATACATGAATATGAAACCTATTTATGTTATTTCTTAATAATATACATTCATGCTAGTCTGTTAGACACTAAAACATATCTCAACAATTGTTTATAAAATAAGGACATATACATGTAACAATATTGTTCTAGTTGAGCATAAGTTCAAAAATTGCCATATTATTGCCAGTGCTCTTTCACCAATACGGGTATTGGGCAAGGGCCCTTTGAATAATAATGAATTGGGAAAAATTGTGTCGTTTTCATTAAAATTGGAAAAATGTTGTTGTTTTTTGCTAACAGATCTTGTAAAATAGATTATAAAAGTGTTTTCAATATTATATTTACTAAGATTTAACTTAAAGAGCTGGTTAGGGATATGAACTAAATGTTGTACATTTTTTATTTTATTTTTTGACATTTTCGGCAGTAATTTGGGATTTTTATTTTTTTTAAAGATTGGGAATTTCAGCCCAAAATTTGAACAAAAAAACACACAAATTGCATACATGTATCCTCATTTATACACATATTTAAATTCATCAAAGTCAAACAAATTTTTACCCATGAACTAGCATAACTGTGTACAATTAAACAGTTCAAGATTATGCTGGAAGTTGCTTTAAATAGATTAGCACAGGGCTTTTTACTCCTTAGAGATTATTTTTTTCCACAAATTTGAGAAGTTTGTGACTCAATTTTTCACAATTTAAAAAAGTTTTAACAAATTTTTTCATCATTTTGAACAGTTCGCCACTCATTTTTTCACAACTTGTTTTGATTTAGTTTGGATGACTTGTTTATGAACAGTTTGAAAAATATTCATGAAACATTGCTTCAATATTTACCGATATAACTGGTTTTGTTTACGACATTGCAATGTTTTTCCTGTTCTTTCTTATGAAGTGTGCATGTCCTATATTTGTTCGGAAATCCAGGTTGTCAGAAATGCTTTTGTAATCAAAAGAAAAAAAGTTTTACGCTTTCATTTAGTTTCAAGATTAAATATATTTGTTATGAAATTTTGTACTGACATGTATTGAAAAGCTTTCATTTTAAAATATTTACAAGCTTTGATCCACAATAACCTAAACGGTCCTTTACCAAAAATACTCTTTATGCACAATTATCTATACCAGAACTACAACCCTCAAATACAACAATGTATGAATATTGTTTTTACATTGCCCAGAAGCAGAGGTGACAATCAAAGGTGCAAAAGTTTCCCAATATGATTCACACCTATCCAGCTATATATTACTACTGGGACGAAACGACTACCCCTTTTAAACATTATTATCACTGGCATGAAACAGTCAGTAGTGGCATGAAACGAACATAAACCGAATTACCCAAGGTCCGGAACACCCTGAGGCAGGGCTCGACACTAACGGTGGTCCGTTGACCCGGGGTCAGTAAAAAATAGGGAGGACCAGTGAACTAGAATTTGGTTGATCCTTAGGACCAGTTAAAAATCCCGACCAGCTTATCGTGAAATACTGGTGGAAAGCCGTTTTTATCAATAAAACAACTTTATATGTTCATAATAAACCGATAATTTCATCATTACTTTGTGGGCAATCTCGAGACCAGGATAAAAAATAGCAATATATTGGAAATTCAATTTTGTCTAGAAGCCCGGATGACAAAAACCTGTTGTCGGATCAAAAAAATTGATTTACGTTTCGCAATTGTCTCCCGCAAATGTCTCCGGACTTCGCAATGATCAATACACAAATTAACATAAAATTCGAAGCGTTTGGATTGAGAAATGAACAAAATGGTATTTATTATTTTGAAAAAGCAGCAATAATTAGCATTGTATCGATCTTAGTACCATCAGAATTTACTTTGTTTACCGTGCGAATTTACACTGGAGTGCGCCGAATAATGTTTTGATATTGCAGGAGAGTAAGCGTATGTATTTTCAAGATTTTCAAGTTTTCGCAATGTGGAATTTCATTCCGGCGGTGGTTGAACCTCTGCCTAAAAAACCTAAAACTAATGAAGAGAAGCTTGAAGTACAGAGAAAATATGAAAAGGATAAGAGCTAGTTTAGTAGATAGTATAGTTTTCTTTTTATAAATGCACAATACATTGTGGATAGTCCGGAAAGTAAGCTGAACTTTAGGTCAAATAACATAGAAATTGTCGGACCACTTGAAATCTTGGAGGACCAGTAAATTCTGAAAGCTGGTGGTCCTTTGGGTCAGTACGTAAAAAAAGTTAGTGTCAAGCCCTGTGAGGCCTAACTATTTTGTGCATTGGATACAACAACCTGTATCCACTTACACACACTGTTTTTGTCATTGAAATCTTTAATCCTATATGCAGATAATTTAGCCAATACACATGGGTTTAAAGGATTTATTCTTCCTTCTGTTGGATACACCCATGCTACCAGACTCGAAGAGTTAAAAGGTTTACCGAACAATGGGCACAATAAAAAACGAAATATTCAACATCTACCCTCCCGTGTATAAATTAAGAACAATCGACGATTTGTTTATTGCATGATGTATACGTCCGGAGTAAAATAGTAAATAATTTACATGAATTGTGTCTGTTTGGGAAATAAAAAGAAAAATCAAAATCTATTACTTGTCAGTCGCCATTTTGTTCAATGTACAGCGAAGTTCTCCGAATGCATCAAGGGGACGTCACCGTTGATGAATGAATAGGCTTCACACCACTACAAATGAAACATAATACAACATGATGAATGCGGATTTTGTTTCCAATAAAAGTACTTGCATTTATAGTCGAGCGATGAACATTAATTACAAATAGACATTGGCCGATATATCAATAAATGCCATTATTTTACAAGAAACGCGATTACCAATAGTGAAGTTTTTGCGGTGCAGCCTCCGAATCATGTGTGACATAGTTATGTTTAAGTTCATGCTTTGTTTTTATTACTGGAAGTCCAGGCTTTTTTAATGAAGGCACATATGCAAGAATAAAACTTTGTATGATATTGCTATTTATGTAAGCTCGTATTACCGGTAAATTTGTCTTTAAGCTTTATAAAATGACAGCTTCCAGGGTTTCGTGTATGGAAATGTTTACAGATAAAAAATAAGTGTGCTGTTTCATGCAAAATATTGTCAACCCGGCCACCGTCAACTTTCTGTTTACATCATAAGTTTTGAATATGTTGGTATGTAGACTTTTATCGAAACATTACACTCGTTAGTTTGTATACACTGACGCGTACCACTTTTAACAGATGAAACGCGTGTGCTTTACCTCCCCGTCCGGCCGAGTTACCTGATCCAGGAAGTTACAGTGGTATGGATTGCACGTAGCTACTTTAATTGAAATATCATTAACAAACTTATCAGCCAAGGGCGTATCACATTCGTATTTGCATCTTAATATCTTCATTGTTTAATAACCTTATAGACATAGCCAGGAAAATAATGAATCTCCGCAATATATGTAATAACTAATTGTTGAAGTAATATCAGTATCTATATAATCTGTATCGATATTCTATATTTTGAAGCGGAGTAATGTACGTAATATTTTGTATTTATAAGGTAAACATCACTTTGCAAAGAGGTAAATCTAAACTTATTTTTTATTTCCTTTTTTCATAACGCTGAAGGGAAACATTTAAATTAACATTGGACCGAGGGTTGATTACATAATTCATCCATTGCAATCCAAAGGGCTCAATAAGCATACGCACATATTTTCTTAACCCTTTGCATGCTGGGAAATTTTTCGTCTGCTAAAATGTCGTCTGCTGAATTTCTAAAATTAGCATTTATTTGATTTTTTTTTTTTCAAAGAATACTATCAGAATAGCAAACAGTTTGGATCCTGATGAGACGCCACGTTCTGTGGCGTCTCATCTGGATCCAAACTGTTTGCAAAGGCATTCAAAATCCGGTTCCAGCGCTCAAAGGGTTAATTACTACGAAGGCTGTTGTCTTGCTTTTTAAATAAGTTTTAACCTTTCGAGGTATTTAACAGGACTGTCTTCTATTATAGTCTACATATACGAAAATTAAGTTTAATGTTATTGAAAAGACGCACCACTTCTTAAATACAAATATTCTTATTTTTTCGTTGGATTTTACTCCGTGCGAGTTTATGACTTTCTAATTCGTTACTTGTGTGATGCTCCAATAAGGTGTAGGTACGCCCCGGCCACTGTAGATTTTTCTCCCTACATGTAAATGCCTTTCTCATTCGTAACCACTGCAGATACCTGATCTATTCGTGAACAAAAATACAACGCGTTGTCTTCTTGATTGTGTAACCAGGTCTTTACAACAGCTGAATAAGTAAATCGAGTGGGTAGGAATAATATTTCGACTCAGGTAGGCAAAGATAGAAAGGTTTTATACTTTCATGTTAATTCATTTAATTCCACTAGATTGATTAATCTTCATCTAAATTATAGCGATACCATTTTGTTGTAACCGATATATTTTTTTTTTGCATCAATACAACTTTAATGAAAGTTAAATTGTGTGTCGTTACAATGTCTTATTTGGCTTTCGTCTCTTACCTGATATTCAACTACCGTTGCTTAAATATACCTAACCAATAGCGAAAATTTACATTTATAGATAATGCAAGTTAGATACAGATCAATCACATCAACAGAAGCGACAAAATCATTTGCTTGAGGTAAATGTGAAATTTTAAAATGCAAGTAGTAGATTGAACATCGGACAGGGTGGTTATTTGCGTATCAGATATACCGGGGTAAGATAAATCACACTATTACAACTATACGTACACATGTCTGATTCATGCTACCCGATCTGGCATACAAAGTGCACCACAACTGGTATAGTTCATTGAGAATGTTCTTGTCTGATACTTGTTTTTACTTGTTTATTGAATATATACATATATCTCCGCAAATATGTTTAACACTTATTTAAAACTAAATATTTGTCTCCATATGGACTCGGACAGTCATAGATAACTCTTGACCGAATTAATTACAATATGACTCGTTTAAACCCCTAAAATGCGTTGCCGATGGCCGCTGGTTTGTTATGTATTTTATGGACAATAGGTCACTTGGCTTTAATAAAGGTCTGTGGGATGGTGACCATCGTCGGAACCCCAGTTTACTCATATAAGCTATGCGTCTTGATTGACCGTTGGAGATTAGGCTTGCAGAATTTCATAGTCATAAATAACGAACGAAACATCTCATATCTATTTTTACAGGGACATTCAACCAATCAAACTATGGCTGTTTTCCAAAACAGTTTCAATGCAGGCGGTGGTTGCTTTCAAATGTAATTTTTACCCTTTATCAGTTCTCTTTTATCATATTTACCAGTAGACGCTCAAATGATCGTTGTTTCGCAGACGTCTCATTGTAAGCGTGTCTTTACGTGAAATGTGATTTCATCGATCATTCGTTTGTTTATCAAAACCAGATTCGTAAAACTTATGAAAACGAAATTTTGCCAGCCAGTTCCCCCAAAATATACAATGAAGTGACAGCGGAATATATGTATATACCGTGGGTTCCGAGTATGATAACGACATTTTATCTCCCGTGACTGTTTCTGATGTTTTAAGTATTCTTTTTTTGGTATGAAATGCTTCTATTCGAAATTTATCAACCTTGTATTACTGCTTTGTAGGTCTACTGACCACGGAATAATTGGATGGCAGGTGTGTATTGTAACTACATATATTTTAAAACAATTGTATATTATATTTAAACAAACACCAACGTTATAAGTGAACGATAAAATACAATGGAAATCATATCATAACCAGAGCTATGTTACAGTGTTTTCGTGTTTTAATAAACTCCAACACTCTTAAACTTCCATTGTACTGCCTGGTCGTTCACTTCTTATATTCAACAAGGAAGGACCATTTGATAAATCTGTGTTCAATAAATTCCAAAGCGTATTTGCACAACACTCAAACTTAACTGAATATAGTTACATTCAAGAAGCGACACCGCTGCTGTTTTCTCAGTTCTAAGCTTGTTGTTTCGAAGCTTGAGTTTCGTATATGCTTAATTCAAATTTGAATTAGCATACCACAGTAAGTTACAAACATGATTCTTTTTATGCAAAACTTCCAATGAATATTTACATGGAAAACAAATTGAAATAAATTTACCTAAATAAGTATATAATAATATTGAATGGAATCGCCTTTAATAAATTGTAATCTTATTATTTTTGCACTGTTCAGATTAATACACTATTGTAAAGTTATATGTAGTTTAATAATTACATAACATATTGACTCATTTATGTCAGTAAAGTGGAAGTTCGGACGACTTGTGTTGTCTAAAACTGTCGATGATAACGGACATAAAATTTCCTTATGTTTTCGCATTATCAAAAAGTTCAATGTATGCACCGATTTTTAGGTGTATGTAAGAAACCGGTAAGTGTTGGCGTAGTCGAAGGCTTAATGTCACAGTATGTAACCCTGCAGCACACCCCTTCACTAACCAGACCATAAGACAAAAGGAACGACACGCTGTGATAATTAAGTGTACAGACAGACAGACAGAAAGTTTCTCTGTACATGTTTGTTGCAGTTACGAGGATAACCCATATCGAAAGCCGATACAAAGTCTGTGTAAACGTTTGTAATGGATGAGCAAGTAATTAATCAAGACGTCCATACAGATACTCATAAAGTACAGTGCATTGTAGTTAGATAATGACGATATGGGTTTATTTGATAATGACGATATGGGTTTATCGCACTCAAATGTTTAATCAGAGTTGTGCAGATACCGTTGTATGACATCTTGTGATTGGGCCACTAGGTCGGGTCACATGGTGCACTTCCGCAATGACGATCTCTGTCTTCCTATATCCACCCGGAAGTTTAGTAAATTTAATTCGGTATCAAGGCAATGGGAATTTCCATGTCGTAGAAGTCTTTTTTTCCTGCTGATTTGTGAATGTGGGATGGATATTGTCTCGATCTAGTTTTCTTTAAATGTATACTTTTTACATACGAATTATATTGAGTTAACCCTNCAGAGCCGTCATAGCAAAAATTATAATAGGCTCTCAGGGAGTCCATTTATATTGACTACCAATCAAAGGTGCAAAAGTTTCCCAATATGATTCACACCTATATGATATTATTTACACCTTTCCATCTATATATTACTACTGGGACGAAACGACGATCCCTTTTAAACACCAAGGTCCGGAACACCCCTAACTATTTTATGCATTGGATACAACAAACCTGAATCAACTAACATGTACTTTTTTTGTCATAGAATATCTTTAATCCTATATGCAGATAATTAAGCCAATAAAAAAGGGTTTAAAGATTTATTCTTCCTTCTGTTGGATACACCCATGCTACCAGACTCAAACTTTGAGTCAAAGAGTTAAAAGGTTTAACGAACAATGGGCACAATAAAAAACGAAATATTGAACATCTACCCTCCCGTGTATAAATAAGGAACAATCGATGATTTGTTTATTGCATGATGTATACGTGCGGAGTAAAATAGTAAATAATATACATGAATTGTGTCTGTTTGGGAAATAAAAAGAAAAATCAAAATCTATTACTTGTCAGTCGCCATTTTGTTCAATGTAGAGCGAAGATCTCCGAATGCAACAAGGGGACGTCACCGTTGATGAATGAATAGGCTTCACGCCACTACAAATGAAATTAAGGTTAACTACATGATGAATTCGGATTTTGTTTCCAATAAAAGTACTTGCATTTATAGTCGAGCAATGATCATTAATTACAAATAGACATTGGCCGATATATCAATAAATGTCATTATTTTACAAGAAACGTGATTACCAATTCTGAAGTTTGTGCGGTCCTTCCGCGCCTAAACTATTTAAGTGCCCGAATATGTCGCAGTACCGGCCCCTACCTCATTAACTTTCTTAAAATTACTGCTCCAATTTCCAGTTCCTTTTTATTCAAACTCAAATATATTTAGCTTGGCTGCGGTGTCTCTATCAATAGCCAGGTAAACAAAAGCACATAGTTGTACAATAAATATATATTGCCAAAAATAATAAAACATCGACACAGTATTTTACACGCCTCCAGTGGGATTCAAACTATCGTCTACAAACATCGCGTTCTTCATTGTGAATTCTTCTTCTTTTTATTCTTCTCCTTCTCCCTCTTTTATTTTTATTTGTCTTCTTCTCGTTCTTGTTCTTATTATTATTATCATTCTTTTTCTTCTTCTTCTTTTCGATAACTCAGATGGACACGCCGGCTCTCTGTGCTGCAGGTCCTCCAGAGCTTCCCTGGCATCGTCGTTTCATCTGATCTGGCGCCTAAGGCCGTCGTGTAAAGGGCAGGACTGCAGAAAGCGCTGGCTCTGCGCGGCGGGACGGGGTGACATCCGGTAGCTTGGTTTAGACCCCTTCGAGGCATGGGGTCGGCACTTTACAAGCCCGGGGAACTCCACAGACAGAGCCCCATCACACAGATCCATCATTGGATTCACAGCGTTGAACCGTCTATATGCGCACTTTGGCCTAGTGCATCCGTCTTCAGCAGGGGATTATTTTACAACTTTTCCTTGTCACAGGAGACTATCTAGCCAAGACTTTAAAGCGTCTCCCGGCCTTGTACTTTTGAGTAATCCTTCTCATACCTTTTAGCCTGTAGAAGGGGTGGCTAATATTCGTCTGTCATCTACCCTTCAACCTGTCTCGCTTGGGAAGCCCTGTCAGGAGTTTATACTCCCTCTGGCATAGCACTCCGGGTCATAGGGGCACTCAAACCACCACACCGCTTTAAGGAATCAGCCGTGTGGTAGAATTCAAAAACGCTCCAGTTAATAAATGCTCATTACAATAAAAAGAATGTTTGAAAACAACGACAAAACAACAACAATAGCAATATCGTTATATCAGTCGATATGTCGATACGCCCCTTACGCAACTTCACTGAGCCAACACCTCGCACACTGTTGACCCCAAAACCACATGTATTTTTTTTTATAAATAAAATAACAACTTCCAGAGTTTCGAGTATGTAAACCTGTACAGATAATATTTTATAAGTGTGCTGTTTCGTGCAATTATTGTCAACCCGGACATCGTCAACTTTCTGTGTACATCATAAGTTTCGAACATGTTGGTATGTCGACTACTATCGAAACATTAAAATCGCTATTTTTTATACGCTGACTCGTATTACTTTTAACAGATGAAACGCTTGTGCTTTATCTCCCCGTCTGGCCGAGTTACCTGATCCAGGAAGTTACAGTGGTATGGATTGCACGTAGCTACTTTGACTATCATTAACAAACTTATCAGCCAAGGGCGTATCACATTCGTCTTTGCATCTTAATATCTTCATTTTTTAATAAACTGATATACATAGACAAGAAAATACTTAATATATGCAAGATATGTAATAACTAATTGTTGAAGTGATAGTGATACATATATTTATATCAGGTATATTTAGATAATCTAAATTTTGAAGTGGAGTAATGTGATTTTTTTATTTAAACGGTATACATCAATTTGCAAAGATGTCAATCTAAACTTGTTTCTCAATTGTGTTGCCATAACGCTGAAGGGAAACATTTAACTTCACTTATGACCGAGAGTTGATTACATAATTCATTCATTGCTATCCAAAGGGCTCAATAAACATACGCACACGTATGCTAGATTACAAATGATTTTGTTAAATACGTTTTTACCTTTCGAGGGATTAAATAGGATCGTGTTATATTATAGTCTACATATCGTTAATTAAGTTTAATGCTATTGAAAAGACGCACCACTTCTTAAATAAAAATATTCTTATTTTGGTTGGATTTTACTCCGTACGAGTTTATGACTTTCTAATTCGTAACTTGTGTGTTGCTTCAATGAAATGTAGTTACGCCTCGGCCACTGCAGATATCTGATCTGTTCATGATCAGAAATACAGCGAGATGTCTTCTTGATTGTGTAACCCCTGTTTACAACAGCTGAATAAGTAAAACGAGTAGGTAGGAATAGTATTTCGACGCAGGTAGGCAAATATAGAAAGGTTTTTATACTTTATTTCATGTGTAAATTCCTTAAATTCCATTAGAGCGATAATATTTGATTGTAACTGATAAAAAATGGGTGTATTTGCCTCAATACAACTTTAATGAATGTTAATTATTGTGTCGTGTAAATGTCTTACTGTATTTGCTTTCGTTTCTTACCTGATATTTAACTACCGTTGCTTAAATATACCTTACCAATAGCGAAAATTGACATTTATAAATTATGCAAGTTAGATACAGATCAATCACCTTTACAGAAGCGACAAAATCATGTACTTGAGATAAATGCGAAATTTTAAAATGCAAGCAGTAGATTGAACGCGTACCAGATATACGATAAATCACACTATCACAATGATACGTACACATGTTTGATTCATGCTACCCGATGTGGCCTACAAAGTACACCACAACTGGTACAGTTCATTGAGTTTGTCGGATGTTTTGTCTGATATTTGTTTCTACTTATTTATTGAGTATATACATATATCTCCTTAAAACTGTTTAACACTTATTTAAAACTAAATATTTGTCATCATATGGACTCAGACGATCATAGATAACTCTTGACCGATTTAAAAACAACATGATTCGTTTAAACCCCTCACATGTGTTGCCGCTTTGTTATGTATTTTAGGGACAATTGGTCACTTTGCTTTTATAAAGGACGTTCGTATGGGGACCATCGTCGGAACCCCAGTTCACCTATATACGTTATCCGTCTTAATTGACCGTTGGAGATCAGGCTAGAAGAATTTCGTAGTCATTAAAAACGAACGATACATCTGTTTGCTTTTATCATATTTACCGGTAGCCGCTCAAATGGTCGTTGTTTCGCAGACGTCTCATTTTAAAAGTGTCTTAACGTGGGGTGTGATTTCATCGGTCATTCGTTTGCCTATCAATACTTGTGAAAGCGAAATTTTGCCAGCCAGTTCCCCCAACATACATGACATATACAATGTAGTGACAACGGAATACATGAATATACCGTGGGGGTCGAGGATGATGAGATTTTACACCCTGGACTTTTTATGATGTTTCAATATTCATCTGTTGTATGAAATGCTTTTATTCGAAATAGATAACATTTTTATTACTGCTTTGTAGGTCTTCTGACCACGGGACAATTGAATGGCAGGTATGTATTGTAACTATTTTCAATCAATTATGTTTTATTGCATCGCTGGTGCTGCAAATATTCTAAGATTAAAACACCAACGTATTTAGTGAACGCTAAAATACCATGGAATATTTGAAGTTTAAAACACCAGCGTATTTACTATTTGGTGAACGATAAAATACAATGGAAATTCAGTCATACTCAGAGCTATGTTACAGTGCATTCGTGTTTTAATAAATTCCAACACTCTAAAACTTTCATTGTACAGCCGTGTTGTTCACTTCTTACATTCAACAAGGAAGGACCATTTGATAAAACTGTGTTCAATTAATTCCAAAGCGTCTTTGCACAACACTCAAACGTTACTGAATATATTGACATTAAAGAAGCGACACCGCTGCTGTTTTCTCAGTTCTAAGCTTGTAGTTTCGAAGCTTGAGTTTCGTATATGCTTAATTCAAATTTGAATTAGCATACCACAGTAAGTTTCAAAAATGATTCTTTTGATGCAAAACTTCCAATGAATATTTACATGAAAAACAAATTGAAATAAATTTACCTAAATAAGTATATAATAATATTGAATGGAATCGCCTTTAATAAATTCTAATCTTATTATTTGTGCACTGTTCAGATTAATACACTATTGTAAAGTTATATGTAGTTTAATAATTACATAACATATTGACTCATTTATGTCAGTAAATGTGGAAGTTCGGACGACTTGTGTTGTCTAAAACTGTCGATGATAACTGACATAAAATTTCCTTATGTTTTCGCATTATCAAAAAGTTCAATGTATGCACCGATTTTCAGGTGTATGTAAGAAACCGGTAAGTGTTGGCGTAGTCGAAGGCTTAATGTCACCGTATGTAACCCTGCAGCACACCCCTTTACTAACCAGACCATAAGACAAAAGGAACGACACGCTGTGATAATTAAGTGTACAGACAGACAGAGAGAAAGTTTATCTGTACATGTTTGTTGCAGTTACGAGGATAACCCATATCGAAAGCCGATACAAAGTCTGTGTACACTTTTGTAATGGATGAGAAAGTAATTAATCAAGACGTCCACACAGATAATCATAAAGTACAGTGCATTGTAGTTAGATAATGACGATATGGGTTTATTTGATAATGACGATATGGGTTTATCGCACTCAAATGTTTAATCAGAGTTGTGCAGATACCGTTGTAAGACATCTTGTGATTGGGCCACTAGGTCGGGTCACATGGTGCACTTCCGCAATGACGATCTCTGTCTTCCTATATCCACCCGGAAGTTTAGTAAATTTAGTTCGGTATCAAGGCAATGGGAATTTCCATGTCGTAGAAGTCTTTTTTTCCTGCTGATTTGTGAATGTGGGATGGATATTGTCTCGATCTAGTTTTCTTTAAATGTATACTTTTTACATACGAATTATATTGAGTTAACCCTTAGAGCGCTGGAACCGGATTTTGAAGGCCTTTGCAAACAGTTTGGATCCAGATGAGACGCCACAGAACGTGGCGTCTCATCAGGATCCAAACTGTTTGCTAATCTGATAGTTGTCTTAGAAAAAAATCGAAGGAAATGCTAATTTTAGAAATTCAGCAGACGACATTTAAGCAGACGACAAATTTCCCAGCATGCAAAGGGTTGAGTCAACGCAACTAAGCATTTACCCGGAATGAATGATATGAATCGATCGGAAGTAATTATGTTCACCAGTAATGGTGTCGCATAAGTCCAAACTGACCGGATCTTAATCGAGAAGGATGACAGTATAATAAACAAATATTTACTTTTACTTTACTTACTTTATGACAACACAAGACGCGCAAGACGCTATATGCTAGACGCGTATTAACTGAATTAAAATGAATCATTTACAAACAGCCTTTGAATGCGGTGGTACTTTGTATGAGCATGTGCAGTAGCAGCAACATGCAGAATGGAACTGCCATAATTTTTAGCGGTTGCCTTGTCCAACAAATTTCTCATTGCATCATAGCGCGCAAACTATTTTAATTGGCAACACTAAAGTCACACACACACACTGCTTTTGTGGCATTCTGTTTGGTCTCTTTTAGAATCCATGTAAAAAAACAGAATGGCCAAAATATTTAATATATTGCATCGGACCGTTCCTGAACCAATAACAACACATGTATCGCTATAGAATGTGGGCGGGAAACATTGACACATGTTTTACTTTCTTGTTTTGATGCAATTAATTCAATATGTTTATACACATTAACCGTTTGTATTCAACTAAATGTCACATCCTGTTATGTCTATCCGTTAGGCAAATATGTCGCATTTGAATGAATGCATCTTTCCAAAGCCCAAAAACAAATCTTCCGATCTACAACATGGTTAATTGTTTCTGTTTTGCCGCCAACTATTTATGTACGCACAACTTGTGGCATTGTCCACGTGCCTGACATGTCAATTCGTCAGCACCCGATAGACCGATGACTGAGGTCATATGACAAGAATTAAGTTCCGAAACAGTATTATGCAAGTTTATTTGTTGTTAAAATGACCGCTCTCGTTCTGTTTTAATCTGTTTAGTGTCATGAATTCCTCATCTTCTATAACGACTGTCATTTTAACAGGAAAATCTGTATTGATGTAAATGGAAGCTCGTTTATCCACAGGTCGACAATGTTCTTTTCTGGATTAGGATTTTTTAGGAATATATCTCAATCGGCACAGTATTGTCTTAACTACAAATAACATGAATGTTCCTATGGTGTTTGATAGAGGTGTGTATATTGCCAGCTGGCTCAAATTAAAGCCAGTTTAACATTTTCTAATGGTACGTATACGTTTTAACTTAAGAAATGTGCATGCATACATTATTTTTCTTTAAGTTCCAATGTGAGTTTACTATTATATTGCTTTCCAATTAAAAATGAATGACAAGAAAAAGATTTTTGAAGGATGAAAAACAGATTGTATCATATTAAATTATATATTTATTGCAAAATCTAACACATGCATGATATGAAGCGTCCTGTATTTATTTTTTTCTGACACTGTTGCAATTAAGTGTCAGCAACTGTCATCAATTAATGTTGTACTGACCAGTGATCAATATTATGTTATAGAGATCAGTAGTACTGACATGTCCTTTTAAGCGCAATGTAGCGACAAGTAGATTTAATACCTTTGTAGATACGGAAGGAGATAGTCCCAGTCCCATTATGCATTAGGTGCATTATTATACTACTCCTTCTACTACGAATACTACAACTACTACTACTTTAACTACTACGAATACTACTAGTACTACTAGAACTTCATAATCCCACGTCCATTTACTTTCGTCAATTCGAACAAAAAGTAGTCGTGTTTACCCATATCGCAAAAACTCTCGCATGTTCTGTTGTTTTCATTCCACACGTAGTTCCAGGCATTGAATATTCTATTGCCCCATTAGTGTTCCTGCATAGACACTCACTCAACTCTGGTCATATCCAGCCTTCTTACAGACAGCCATCTATTCAGCAGCTCAGCATGCATTTCACCTGTTGCATTTAAGGCTCAACGACACCAATTCATGCAATAGATTGATCCGCATTTTGTAACGAATATCACATAGTTTAACCCCATCCCAAGCTATCGGTGAAGGTGTTTTTGCAATTCATCGAAAATCACACAAAAATCACGAACTATATGCACTTGCTCTTTTGTATGAAACAATACATGTGATTGACCTCTGCGAAAGCTCCGTTTATTGTTTTCCAGCACATGTCCATGACCCACGTGTAAGCACCTCTGCATTTGATACACGTCATCATGGGTACATTTCATTATCTGCACAACGATTCACATTTCTCCATAGGAGTCATGCCAATCCTTGAAACCTGGATGTCAATCCAATCTTAGAAATCTGTTAAAACTCGCAAAATGACACTCAATAAGCCATATGTATTATTGCTATGACATGCATATGAGCTCCGCTCTGTGAAATGTGGTTTACTGCATGTGCGTAAAGTGTCGTTCCAGATTAGCCTATGCAGTCCGCACAGGCTAATCAGTGACGACACTTTCCACCTTAACTGGATTTTCGCTAACAGGAGACTTCATTGAAAAATTACCTTGAAACGGAAAAGTGTCGTCCCTGATTAGCCTGTGCGAACTGCGTCTCATATGTAATTGTCTTCCCACTGCTTTTGCATTTCAGCGTAGTCCCCCGCCATTTCCCACGCACAGATCTCGTAAGTCAGTATGGGAGACACAAAACCAACCAACTTCAACAGGAAAGACTCAATAAGCGTGAGATCATTATGAAAACATTTATTATTTTCGTCTTTAGGATCAAATATTAATTGTATAAACCACAATTACAATATTTTTAATTAAATAAGAGAAAGCTAAAACGCTATGCGAACTAAAATGGCTTTAATAATTTCAAATTATTTATTAACGATGCGTCATTTTTTGTAAGACCACATGCAAGAATTACTCAAATAATTATATGTGTCGTGTTCTGAGAAAACTGGGCATAATGCTAGTCCGCACAGGCTAATCAGGGACGACAATTTCCGCTTTTATGGAATTTTTCGTTGAAATGATGTCTCTTCTTAGCAAAAATCCAATTTAGGCGGAAAGAGTCGTCCCTGATTAGCCTGTGCGAACTGCACAGGCTAATCTGGGACCACACTTTACGCACAAGCATTATGCCCAGTTTTCTCAGAACGCGACACAAATTACTATGCAACAAAGTATAACAATTTCTGTTGATTGAGTTTAATGCAGCTATTTTTATATGGTTCGGTGTACAATTTGTTGAGATAATATTAAAAACAAGGCGACTGCAGAAACGTAACAAACATGTTTATTTATTTGAAAATTCTTTCGAGTATATACAAACAGGTCAATTTTTGGATCGAAAAAAATAACATAACACAGTAAAAAATAACACTAAGAAAGGCCTTACAGCCAATACCGAAGATACCCATATAACCGCATACTTAATATTTGATACTTATACATAAATATCATATAGTGAAAATTAAAACATCTTTTCTTCCGGGTATCATCTCATATGTCACGCTATATTCGCTTATTGGTTACCGTTATCTAGTTATGCACTTGCCGTCTTTATAACTTCTGTAATACCATATACCTTTGTATGCCAATCTTCCGTCTCTGTCATATAATCTTAACACAAGTACTCATTTAATATCTAGCTCCCCTCACCCAATAAATAATAAGAAAGTACAATGTCGAAATACATCCCTGTAATTTGAACGGGGCAAACTAACACTATAATGCATTTATATTTATATATTAACTATAATTGTATGGAATAATTCACGAACTGTGTCGCTCCACAAGCAGTTTGTAAGATATATATCCACAATATTAATAAATGATATTCCTGTCACAAGCCAGGTTTTATAAAGGTCGTGGAACGGCTTCTATGGTATATAAATGCAATGTCAACATTAAAATGAAGTGGATAGGAGTTCGCCCTTTTTATATGTACTTCATGTTTGGATATGCATTAAGTATACATGCTTATAGCATTTAACGAAATACAATAGTCTTTCAACATATACATGTACATGTATATCAACGAGGAATACCAATATGCATTCGTATTCAACATTCTGCCAATAATTATTTTGAAAATAAATATGTTGTTCATTTGCAGGTCAACAGTAACGAAAAGTATGGGGTCATGTACAAAAAAGGCGGGTAAGTGACAGTCAACATCTACCTATCTATCTCTGTTTACTGCCAACTGCTTTTTCGAGTATTATAGGCAGGAAAAAGGTGCGCATAGGAACATAAGTTAGAGGGAGAAGCAAAAAGGACCCAACAAAGAATATTGTTGGGTAGTGAGACTAAAATCTCCAGAAGAATGGAGAGAAATCAAGTAGTTAAAATAGTTGGATGAAAGTGACAGATAAAAACATCATTTAAGAGACTAGTACCGCACATTTACCACTGCCCTCTTAAACCTCGCAAGATCCGGTAGGGTAGCGATATCAGCTGAGAGCTTGTCCCATAGTGTGATGCTGTGTGGGAAAAAGGAGTAATAGTGGTAGACTGATCCTGTCTGTACCTTTTGTAGATATACTGAGTGCATGTGTCTAGTGAAGCCGATTGGTGTTTGTATATATTGAGGGAAAGGTATGGCAACAAGGTTGTGATAGATTTTGTAGAGCATGATGAGTTTGCTGTCATTTCTACGATCTGCGAGCGATCTCCAGCCTAGATCTTGTACCATGGCCGAGACACTGGAAAAGGGAGAGTAATATCGCTGCACCCAGCGTGCAGCCCGGTTCTGCACGTTTTCCACTTGATCGATGGCAGTTTGGGTCCATGGGCTCCAGACAGTGGAAGCTTACTCAACTTGTGGTCGGACCAGAGACTTGTATGCGAGTTTTTGTACCTTTTTATTTTATGTTATAATGTTCCTTTTAATGAAGCCTAGTGATTTGTTTCCATTTTTGGTGATTCTGTCAATGTGTGTCTTGTAGCTGAGGTCAGAAGAATGATCGAGTCCAAGATATTTAGCATCAGAGACAGACTCAAGAGCTTGGCCATGAAGAAAGTATCTGTGTTTAATGACGTTGTGGTTCCTTGTGATGTGTAGGACCTGTCATTTGGATGGGTTTAATTCCATGTCCTACTCTTGTTCCCAGCTTGTCAAGGTCTTGTTGCAGGGATGCACAATCTGAAAGAGAGTTGACAGTGAGGTAAATAGCCGTATCGTCTGCAAAAAAGCGAACGTCGGATTTGGTGACCGAAGAAGGGAATTGATTTATATTGATCAGAAAGAGGAGTGGTCCAAGGCCAGAGCCTTGGGGGACACCAGAGGTTACTGGGACTTCTGTGGAGCACTCACAATCCAATACAACTGTCTGACTTCTACCAAAGAGGAAGGAACGGGTCCAGCCTAGAACCTGAGAGGAGACGCCATATTCTTGGAGGAGGTAGAGGAGTTTCAGATGGTTCACCTTTTCAAAGGCCTTACTGAAGTCAAGAAGGATGAAATCAGTTTGGCGGCCTGCTGCTAGGTTGTTGACAAGCTGGTCCGTTAACTCAATCAGTTGTGTCTCACAGGAGCGTCGGTCTCGAAAGCCATGATGCAGTTCACACAGAATGTTGTGGATGTTGAAGTGCTTGGAAAGGTGACAAACAAGTACATGTTCTAGGGTTTTACAGAGGATACAGGTCAGAGAGATAGGACGATAGTTTGCCGGGTCACTGGTGTCTCCTTTCTTATAGACAGGGCATACATTTGCCATGGCCCATTCACGTGGGATCTCACCAGTTGACAGGGATTTCTGAAAAAGAATTTTGATGAAGTCAGATAACTCATGTCGCAGCTCCTTTAGTACAACTGGCCTAATCTGGTCTGGGTCTGCCGCTTTGTCTACATTTAGGTTGCATAGGAGTTTGAGGATGCCCACTTTACTGACTAAAATGTCCTCCATCCGAGGATAGCCGAGGAACCGCTGAGGTATCATCTGCGTAGCTTCTGCAAGCAGGACTGCTTCAGAGATAGGGGGTGGTACCTGAAAATACAGACTGAAACTGTCTATTCAAAATATTTGCCTTTTCTTTGTTATCTGATTTAAGGGTTCCAGTCAGTTGGTCTTTTAGGGGAGAGATAGTTTCTGAGTCTTGTTTTGAGTTTTTTTAGGAGAGTGTACAGCTTCTTTGGAGAAAATTTGCCGTCCTCAGTGTTGTTCGCTGCGATGTCCAGGATACCTTCCAAGTAGGAGTTGTAGGCTTTTTTGATTTTATTTTTAATTAGTGTTTTTAGATTTTTAACTTTTTGCCAGGTTGGACTGTGATTTT
>VMBQ01000812.1:0-23611 GCA_007657795.1 Dreissena rostriformis | reverse complement strand
TATTTCTTTTTACAGATATACGGATTTTGCACGGAAACCTCTGAAACAGGTTAACAATTTGATTATTTTTTTCTGGTAATGATCTGTGGACAAAATTTTAGATTCACAGCGCATATACAGTTTATTTGTTTATTTATAACTAATATTGAAATGCAGAATCTTTGAAAACTGATCATAGTGTTCAACCCTTAGTATTTCGATTATCCCCAATTAATGATCGTTTATAAAACTGCATGTATAACTGAGCGTTTATTTTTTAATAATAGCATATGTCATTTATTTCAGTCATGGAGCTTGCTGAAAAATTAGGTCACGCTCATATTAAGGTACATGTGAATATGTTTTAAACACTTTAAAGTTTCCAGTATATTTCTAAATGTAAAACAAAACATCTATTTGAAGTTTGTATATTTATGATTATTTCCGTGATCTGGAATCAACAGTAAAACAACATAACGAATTTCAGGAAAAGGATAAATTTAAGCGCCCCAAATGGTGTGTTTGCATTTGTCTTGCATTCCGTTGACAGATTAATAGTGAATAACAGGTGTTTGTCTGATCTTTTTGTAATATATAAGGCAAGGCTTAGAATGATATAACGGCGAGGCTTGTCGAGCTTGATATAGTCCAAAAAGATCAGACAGTAACCTGTTTTTCTGTTTATCATATCTCTACGTCTCCACTTAAAAAGAATGAATGGGACAAACATCTTTACAACTCTGCATTTTTAGCGTGAATGAATATGATTTTTGACGTTTGATGCGTTAATTATGACACCATGAGCACTTGCGCTATATTTGTAAAATATGTTTTTCGCTCTTTTTGTTGCTTTTTGTGTCTAAAATATATTACATCGTGGTATCAAATTGTTTGTGTGACTTTATAGTTCATTCAGAGTAAAATGACCTAACTCCAAACATCGACTGATAAAACAACTTCCTGTTTTACTGATATAAAAAATATATATCAGGCAACGTTATATCAGACAGATATCAATGAATCGGTATGATAAACACTGATTTGAACCGCATTGATAAAAATACATGCATCTTTTTGTTCAACTATGATTAATTGTATTTTATATCTGAATTACGATTGTGCAAATAATATATCGGTCTTAGTTTTAAAACAAAAAAGTGTGAGTATTTCTGCTTTAGAAGGAATTTTCGGAGCATAAATCGCTATTGACCTATCTCATTTTTTTTCTTTTGGTAGGAATTTCTTCAGCAAAACGAATATACAGGTAAGATTTCACGAATTTGTATTGCGAACGAGTAGTTTGTGAAATAATGAAGGTATATTTATTGTCGTAATTAAAAAAATAAAAAAAATCTGAATATAACAAAAATCCATATTGTATTCATTGTTAGCATTGTTATGCACCAAGCTAAAATACGCACCATGTAAAAACATCAGAGCGTTCGACATCCGTCTTAAAGGGACTGTCCAACAGTTAAAGCGTCGCACGACGCGAAACGATATTTTGGGAAACTAGATTGCTTATATAGCTAAAAAAAATACATTTTCTACTAACATGAGCGTGGATAGGCGAGTGGTCAAAGCGGGTAGCTTTTTACTCCAGGAATCCATGGGTCAGTGGTTCGAGCCCTGTTGAGGGTTACTTTTTTTTTCCTTTTTTTAAATTGTATTCTTGTTTTGTTTTTTTACTGGAGATTTTCAGTTCAAATGTTTACATTTTTCAATATAAAGCATTTAAAGCATTTAATGACAAGCTTCAATACATGCCAAAATCTGTTGGACGGCCCCTTTAAAGAGAACAGTCCTTATAGTTCAAATTATTGTAAAATAAAACATCTTTTTAAAAGAAAACTTTAATTTCAGACATTGCAAAGCGTCTCTCCAGTGAAATTGATGAGGTCAGTGTATCCTTATTTTAAGATAAAGTCATATTTTTTTTTACGGAAATTACAAATAAATGTAGATCTATTCCTCTCCAGTGAAATACGAACATATTTATCACTAATAATTTCGTAAGGATCAGAACACATATTAACAAACTAAAGCACGGATACAATGTTAGTTTTACATGACGATCAAAATGCGTATATTATGCCACTGTACAATGATATTACAGATGAATAAAAAAGCACACGTATATTGTGAAGGATACTTGGAGAAGACCGGTCCGAAAATGAGAGGTAACTTTATATAAACATGTTTGTTGAATAACGTCTTTCGGAAAATATATCCATCTGCATGGAACAGTAATGTTGAAAATGTTATGTAAGTTTGCAATTCTTGGACGTCAATTTGATAACTTCATTTAGTATAATTTATTGATTCGGTACATTTTTCATTCTTTATTTATATACGTGTGTATGTGTGTGCGCGCGTGTGTGTGTGTGCGTGCGTGTGTTTCATTTTGCAACGCGTTGTTTTGTTAACGGGTAACTTCTGTCAACACATCAAATTCATGTCCACTTTGCTTTAAAATATACCCTTATCGTAATTATATACATTTAGTGATTTTATCACAATAACCTCTACGTCTCATAATGCTCTCTTCGCCTTGACATACTCTGTTCCAGGTTTCCAGAAGAGGCGTTGTGTTCTAAACTACGGATGCTTAATGTACTACAATGAACAAAATAAGGTAAGCATTCAACGATTAATATTTTGTATTGGATAGGAATCAGGTCGAAGGTGAATCAAGGTTTTAATCTTTAACTATGTTATTCAAACTAAGACAGACATGCATAAAACATTATTTTCTCTTTTTTTTTCAGAAATCTTCAGAAAGAGGATGTATAAGAATGTCACACAGTGTCTGCGTGTCAATTCCGTCATGTAGAAAGTAAACATAGAATTGAAATACACACACGATATATGTTGGTTTCAGTAGAATATCAACCTTTTGATTCAATACAAATTATAATTTTCTTTCACCAGTAGTGAAACCATGTCTATATTTCACATAGAGCATTAACTGATATTTTTAATGTATGCTTATATTTTGATATGTAAAGTAAAATATAAATTGTAAATAAATTCAACTATATGAAAGTAAATAAAAAGGAAACATAAATCAAACACCGCTTACTATAAATTCGTTATAAATTAGTTATGTGTGACGGATTGAGTTTCTTTTCAGAGACTTTGCCTTTGATGTTAGTAACCTGCAGGAGAAACGGATATACAGATTTGCTGCTAATAATGAGGAAGACCTTTACAAATGGACCAACGCATTGTGCTCCGTATGTTGCTCTTAATCTTTAAAAGATTTAGTCGTTGGGCAAGACCTAACATTGACCAAGTGTAGTAGAACATGTGCATGTACTATTTGAAAATTAACCTGCTGAAAGAGACATTTCTTCAAATTCTTTATTAACTAATGTATCATATATTAATCCAATGAGATCAATTGAATATCACGTGTTAAATTGTTATTGTTCAAACATATAGTAAGTGACAATGTGATAATAAACGAATGAAAACATATAAAATAAGTCCATTTATCATTAGTTTGGAAGGGGTTGAAGGAACGATTGTAAAAATCTAGAAAGGGAAATGAAACTGGAACATGAGAACTGGTGCCCGACGCACATGAGGTCACGTTGTTTGTTTACATAATGTATTCACGGTAGAATAGTTGTTCATTTTACGAACGCCAGAAGGTTTGCAATCTTTAATGCTGTCGTATTGTTTACCTTGCAGGAAATGTGCCCGATGGACACACGAATACCCGTGAAGTTTGATATGTGTGGAATTTGCTTCGTAAAATCACATATTGTGAGAACAGATAATACTAACCCATTTTACAATTTGAATCTCAACTTTACTGTACATTAAACAAAAGCTCAAACGTGTTTAATATTAAATAATGTGCTAATGTTGGTATGCTCGTGTATTTATAAAACTTGGAATTGTATTATGAGAACAGACTGTTAGAATTATTTCTTTCTTCTATTTTTTTGATAACGTATGTAAATTGGCTTAATAACGATCGTAGTGCAAAGTTATATATTAATTTAAGATTATACGTTTAGCAAACATACCTGCTTTGATCAACGACAAACTGATGGCTCCACACTGCTGGATAAAGGACTTACTAAGTGCATTGGATCTATGGTTGATACATCGATCTGTCAGTATTAGTTAAATATGTACATTAGCTGCCGTTGTTTTATCTGCATAATTGAGTAGAGTTGATACTCATTTCAAATTTCAGAGTCCGTGGAGAAAGTCGTTGGTAGTTCTGAAAGACAAGGCAATCCACATCACGTATGAGGTGAGTAGTAGTAAGTACTAACTATTGTGCAAATGACGTAAAGATATAGTTACAATATTTAAACCGTCAGAGGAGTTATGATTTGTTTTTAATGTTCATATTCAATTTTAAGTTTATTTTTACTTTGTGGTTGCATTCCAAATGGTCCCATAACTTTGTGTATTTAAGGGGGACAAAACAGAAAAGACCATTGCTCTGTCTAGCGGTACAAAGGTGTATCAGAAGAACATGAAAAAGCACAAAGGTATTGTATTAAATTTTTTAAGTAAGTCTATACATATATTAATGGTTCTGATTTGGCTGTTTATTTAAGAAAGCAAAGTTCTTTTCGAATTAGAATAATCTCGTGAAAAATACTTCTAAAGGTATTGTTTCGATTCATTATTATAACTGCTCATATGGTCCACATGTTTCATGTTTTTTTTTACAATAAAACATATATAGTTTTAACAGATTGTTTTAGAAATGTGTAAATATGACTTTTATATTACACATGTGGACACTAAACTCGATATTTCCTCTTTTTAAACTAAAACATATCTGCATGTAACACATGTGGTACACCTTTCTTTCTTATTTTTCTCCTGTGTGTTTCTTTTCAGTTCTGTCAACCGAAGAGACCTCCGTGGCGGATGTTCTAAACGGGAACTGTTATGTGGAAATAATAGCGCCAGATATGTAAGTTCGCTATATAATGTACTTTAGAAGAAATTAGTAATTGTTATTGTTAACATTGATCAATTTGCCAGTTGTATTATTCAAACATTATTCTGAAGTTTTATAGATAAGTTTTTAGTTGTCACGTAGATCTAATTGCACTCTGTATACATATCAATATATATTTCTTGAGTTTAATTTTAGTACAAATACATACTGGCTTTAAACTCCTGTTAAGGTCGAGTCAAGATGATGAACAAACAATTGACGTTATGGTGTTCTTATAATACTTTGAGTATTGTAGGTGTTTAAAAGGTGTTGGATGGATATTTCGTTTCATTAGCAGTTCTTCATATGATAAACTTATGTACACTTATAGTATATGTACACATATTTGGAAAATCATGGTGTCCAATGGTACATGATAGAGATTTTGTCATTTGATGAAACGTCGTTTTGGTTAAATAGTATGCATTCATTTCAGGTCCGATGTTACAAGTGTCCAGGGCTTGTTACTGGACGACACTAACCGTTTGTTTGAAATCATCGAGAATTATATAAAATAAACAAATAAACACTGAGGAAACATTGAACCGCTGCGAAGATGCAAATACAAATGTTGCAAAACATGAAGGTGCACCTCGTTACACGACTACGAAATGCGATGTACTACAGAAACATGTGCAAATATAGGCCAAATAATGCAGTATTGGTTATTGAACATGTATGTTAAGACAATAGCACAATGAAAATTTGGCATTGACGAATACTAGCTCTTTTCCGGCACAAGATATAGTCACTTTTTTATAGATCCAACATCGTCATACACAAATATATATTCATTTTACATTGATCTGTACAAATGTTCATGTTGTATAGCGCTATCCAATGACCCTTATGGCGTTTACAGTTGTATTAAATTAATAATATTGTTCTGCTAGTAATAAATTGGTTGCAATATGACAATTACTGGACTAAACTATATTTGGAACATGTTTATTTTCGTTTGTTTATATTTAAGCATAAGCTTAAGCGTTAAAACAATTATAATATAGAGTAATATAAACACGCATCGTCATCATTTTTGCGAAAACAAAGTTCAAATAAAATGACACTTATGTTGCAGAAAGGTCAGTAAAATTAAAAGTTGATACATTATTTTTAGAGTGTTGAATTACGTAATTTAAATGCTTTGTAAATATAGGACGCTAGTTTTACAGATAAGCAACCATATTTACCGTTAATCAGCTATATAAATGTAAGAGTGTATGGTCTTTTTCAAAAATATGTATTTATAGTCATTTACACATAGTGATTGGAGGAACATAAAATCGCTTTCGTCTTCTATTGTATTGCATATTCTATCAAGTTTACGAACACAATTTTGTTTATTCTGACTACCCCTTTGAATTACTAACCTTTGTGAGGATACACATATGGGCCTCAATTCAATGTTTTCCATATATATTAACGAATAAAAATTTAAGTTTACATTTATGATGTTTTTATAAAAAAAAGCATCGCAGTTTACTAACCCATAACACAATCACATGTACATGTATGAAACCATTTTAAAAGCTTAACACGCACTGTGGCCACGTTTCAGGCATACGCTTGTGCAATATACATGTCCGTTCGTTGTATTTATATATTGGAACGTTCCATATTCACTTCTATTGTCGTTGTACGAAATATAGTAACTACATAATTTTTAGTGACAACACATATATGAATCGCGATTTTGTTAAAACAAACACGTATAAAGTTCGGTAAAGTTACAGTTTGTAGCAATACGGACAATCCAACAACGACAATAGATGCCTTTTTTTTATTGAACACATGCATTGTTTTCTATCATCATTTTAACATGTCCAACCGTTATGTGTGTCCATATTAAAAAAGTTGTATCGACAATAAAGTTAAAATATAATTGTCTTCCATTATTTACGCGGTATTTAGATTAATTGTCAGTGTGAACCTCATTAAACCTCGAGTTGTCAATCTATGACCATAATTGTTTAATTAAAAGAAAATCTTTTATAATCTGACAAGCTTTTTATACTTTGTTAAATGTACATGATATTAAAAAAATAAGTAAACAAAAACCCGTTTCAATAAAAAAAGCACAGCCGATCAAACCATTTCGTCAGGACAATCGTTATAGTGATATTCAGTGCCATTGGAAAGCTGAGGTCATGTTGTTGGGCTTTTTTGGCGCTTTGCTATTTGTTCTTTCGATGACTGGACAATCTTAACTACATCTTAGCAAGTTGGCTCCTTTTTCAACTTCGATGGTACTCAGACGAGGTCATTGACAATTTGAATTTTGTAGACGTGACAGAGCCAGCATGTACATGCTCGGAAAGAAGATGTTTGGTTCGAGCCCGATGCATTAAATGGTAAATCTAAAGTTTTCATAAGTTGGCACAGAATGTAGATCTTGTAGGACTCATTGAAAACCATGCAATGATTTTCTATATGGTTTCGAATAGAGCGGAATTTACAAAGCAAAATAGTTGACGTGCCACTGCACTGTTTTATTAATGTCTTCACATGAAATCGTGATTACGTTGCACCATTTATATGAACGACGCCCCACAGTTAAGTGTGCGATGACTCGTCTATGCCTTACAGCCTGTTATGACATGCAACCATGAAAAAAACATAGAACAGACCAACGTGGCTGACGCGATGATTAGGTCTGTGGTGGGCAAATCATGTCCTGTTCTTTGACGATCTCTCATTTAGACTTATCTTCTCATCACGGTCAATCGTAGTGCTGGTACATTTCCTAAAGTCGTTATAATTACCTAGTTGTTGCTTTTTCTTTTTGACTATATAAGATCGACTTTACTGGACAAGTGGGTAGGCTTATTATGCTGTGGACCTTCTAGTATTATTATTAATATTCTTAATTATGTATTAGTATGTATTAATACACAACAGTGGGGACAGTGGTCTAGATGTAGGATGTTGGTCTAGGGATCGAGAGGTCCCTGGTTCGAATCCCACTCGGGGTACTGGATGTTTCTGAGCAAAAAAATAATCCCACGCTTGCTCCTCTACACCCAGGTGTATAAATGGGTACCTGTGAGGGAAATAAGTCAATGTGCCGTGGCTGCCTGGTGCGCCATATGTAAACGGACGACGCATATCGAAGCGGACTATAAACCGCAACTTTAACTTTGTTATCATGTATTATTATTATTATTATTATTATTATTATTATTATTATTATTATTATTATTATTATTATTATTATTATTTTTATTATTCTGTTGGATGAAACATTAATGTTTATTTTAATTATATACAACTATTAAGTTCCTGGATATAATCAAAGGATGTAAAACGGTAAAAATGTTTAATGAGATACATTCACCGTTGTCTCGTATCTTAGTTTACACAAATTATCATTTTTTTCGCGCGTATTATATGATACCTTCCTCAACGTACAAGCAGCTAAGATTGTGCTTATATTTTATAATAACATTCTATAGTATGACTATAATAGGATATCACGTTGCTTTGACATCAAAAGGAAAAACATTAATGCAGTTAAGTATTGCAGAAAGCATAATGCGTTTTGCCGAATTAATGTTCAACATAAAAATATATAAATGTACACTATGTAAACAAATTCTACAAAAGCATACAGTATTATAATTATGTATACATACAATTATTTGAATAAGCATACAATAATATATTTAGATTCCATAGAATGGTATTAACATGTAAATTTGTATTAAAAGTATATTGTGTTGCGTTTGTTCAACCTCAGTATCAATGTGCGCTTTTACACATGAGGTTTCTTGTGTTTAATGTTTGAATACTTTGAAACATGACATGTAAATTTAATACAACATGTGTCAGTAACATCCGCCAATCATTGATAACTCACTTTAAGTACAACATTAACGAAAAGTATGGGTACATGCACAAACGTGGCGGGTAAGTTGTTTCATGTTTTCCCATTTTGTATGGGATAATTATTTTGAAGTTGTGTTTGATGCCCATAATTATATTTGTTGAATTTTATTATTGAAGGAATTTCTTGAACAAAACGAATACACGGGTAACGTTTGATTCTTTTACGAAGTAAACATTTTGATATTTTGAAAACAAAATATTTTGTCAACCATAACGCATTGCACTCATATATATTCAATGTATTATCAGAATAATTAATACATTGGCATACTGTATATGAACTTATTTTTTAAAGATAACTACTCGGTCTTTTATATTAAACGTGTGTTTCAGACATATGTAAGCGACTGCCCAGCCAAATAGATAAAGTATGTATTTATTTTAACATTATAAGTGTACGAACGAATTAAGAATCATTGTATTTCATATGGAAACAAATCAAAGTAACATTAAATAAAGACGACTGTTTGGAGTCTTAATGAATCAAAGTAAAAACAGATTTAAAAAAAAAAACGTAAGTGTTTAATTTTCTTTAATAAGGTTCTGGAAAAATAACTTGTTATAGTTTTTATTAAACAAGAGCGCCATAATGATCCCTAAGAGTTCACGCACATACGGTGATCTAGGTTTTTACCTCACAAGACCAGGATTCAAACATGGCCTTCACATTGTCAAGATAGTCATACAGACCAAGTTCCGTCAAGACTGAGTAATAAATCTGGTCTCTAGAGTGGTGAGAAGTGTTTTTAAATAGTTAACCTTGTGACCAGCTTTTTGACCACCAGACCCAGAATCAAATTTGGCCTAGAGATTGTCAAGATAAACATTCTGAAAAAGTTTCATCTAGCTTGAGTCATTAGGTGTTTTTCTAAGATTTGACTTAGTGATCTAGTTTTTAGACGGTCATTGCCCAGATTCGAACTCAATCAAGATATTGTAAAGAAAGGCATTCTTTCCATCCTTCATGAAGATTGAGTCATTAATATGGCCTCTGTAATGGTAACTAAATATTTATAAGATTTGTCCTTTTTACCTAGTTGTTTGACGCACGTGATCCAGATACATTTCAGCGTAGATATGGCCAAACATTCTGACCAAGTTTAATCAAGATTGAGTCATAAATGAGGCCCGTAAAGTGGTTACAATGTTTTTCTAAGATTGACCTCATAACCAGGAGGCCGTTTTATCAACAGATCTTAAAATTCTTGTAACTAATTTAGAGGCAACATTATGATTCAATATTGATGAAACTTTGTCAGAATGTTTCTAGGCTAACTTTGAATCTGGATCACGTGATCCAGATTCAAAGTCAGCGTGAAACATTCTGACCAAGTTTCATCAATATTGACTCATAAATGTTGCCTCTAAATTAGAATTTTAAGATTTGATCCGGTTACCTAGTTTTTGGACGCGTGTAACCCAGATTCAAACTCGACGTAGGTTATGATTAAGATAACCCTGACAAAGTTTCATCAAGTTTGAGATATAAATGTGGCCCCTAGAGTGGTAACAAGTTTTTTTTTCAAGATTTGACCCGGGGCCAAGTAAACTGCATTTAAAACAGACGTCTCATAGTCGGTTGTATTTTACCAACCCTTTCAAATACCCGTATGATCCCAAATCAAAGGGCAGACGAAATAGATAAGATATTTAATACAGCATTTTCTCATTCTTACCATTTTTCCCGTAAAAACTTTTTTCTTAGATTTTCTTCCATTTTAGTGAATGTTTCTGAGACCATTTTACGTGAAAAAAATCATAAAAAATAAAATGAATTTCGTTCGTAAAACAATTCTGTTATTGGCGTTAATTAGTGAAGACTATTTAAAACATTAAAGATTTGTGAAATCTGTTAACAATTCCCTAAAAAACGTGGATGGGAACGGGAATTTGATTAAATTATCGTTGTTCCACAACTTATTCCATATATGCCATCATTCCAATAAATATGTTCCTAACATTTTTTGCTAATTTTTTACAGAATTAGTAATGTGTTTTTAACAAGGTGAATCTCGTCGTATTTGATGTTGTGATAACATACTTTGTCAATATATTTATTAATGGGGTACTTTACTTTAAATAATTTTAACGGATAAATAATTGTCTTGTTTCGTGTAGAGTTTTTCTTTGGGCTGTACTATTGTTAAACTTTTTGACAGCAAACATTTATCTTGCGATTTTGTGCGGCAAGAGATTGGGGTAAAGTTAAAGATTTTGATATTAATCTGCTAATTATGTTGCATATTATTTTACATTATGATTAAGATACGCGTAAAACTAATTTAAGAATAAGTGAAATACTATACATCATATTATTAAGAGTCTATTTTAAAGAAATATGAGGATGACCGTAGCTCCTCTTATGGCAGCCATTATCTATTTTTCGCGTGAAATGTGAAATAGATGATGCGTCGGTGAAAGAAGACATAGTGATAATTTGCAAGAGGATATTATGTCAGAGTATACAGTAAAAGAGGGCTGATTCAAAAGTAGAATTCTTTTTGATTTGAAACTGAAGCAAGTAAAATACTATTACCTTTGTTCGTGTATGTGTTTATCAACGGCTTAATTCGCCTCTTAAGGGTGAATTAAACTTATTCGCTGTATTCTTAAACAATATTAACATTTTACATGTTTAAGATCCTTTTAATTATATGTTTATATTAATATGTTTTCCCTAGTTAAGCAGTAGATATATTGTCAGCCTAGAGATCAGGAGATCCAGGATTATATCACCACTCTGAGAGAGTTCTCAATATCCTCTCAGACTCTTAAGACAACTAAGTATTGGTTTAGCACAGAAACAGGACTCGAGATTGTTGAAAGGATCATAACACATTTTATGCAATCGAACTTAAATATTTAATAAATAGTTTTAAAATAAATTTTTAACGCATATAAATAGTTGTTTCTAAAATTTGCGTTTTCATTTTGAGAAATTCAACATTAAAAACAACAATTTGAGATAACATTTAAGCGTTTTTCAATGAAACATTTTATTTGAAAAACCGCACTATGTCATTTGTTTTAAATCTTGCGTCGTCAACTTCAAATTACGTAACGCAAGTTAACATTTAAAAAAAAATCATTATGTTTTCGGTTTAAAAGCATATCTTATAAGAAATGTCACAAATATCTTTGATGAAATGGTTCAGTATCAAAATTCGTAAACTCGTATAAAAAAGTAAGATATAATAACTCAGTTAAATGTGTGTGTGTGCGTGCGCGTGTGTGCGTGCGCGCGCGTGCGTGTGTGTGTGTGTGTGTGTGCTGATTTAAATGGTTGAAATATTACAAGCAGCACATGTGTTCTGGCTGTTTAAATTTGTTTGGAAACCCCTTTCCTTAACAGCATACTAACGGTCACTGGTTTGGGTTCGATGTGCAAGTACTAACACAAACTTCACGAAGATGGGATGCATATATGCAATATTGAACTTATTTGTCCTCTATGATAGTTTTATCTCTACGGTGCAATCACAAAACAATAATGAAACAATCAATGTAATCGAAGACAACAGAAACGTTGGTCAAATAAATTTAAATGTGACAGGGACTAATCAAGATCCAAAAGGCAGAAACAATCAACAGGCATGTTTAGCTATAGGATACAACACTTCCGATGAAATAAAATTATCGGATATCTATGAAAAAATACTGAGACGTTATAACAAGAATTTGCATCCAACATTCGGAAGAAATGAGACGTTAAACGTCAAAATCGATTGTCAGCTGGAGACTTTGATAGAACTGGATGAGGTACAGGAGCGACTATCGTCTGCGATGTCCTTCAGACTCGTCTGGAGTGACTATCGGCTCAACTGGACGGACCCCTTGAAGTGCGTTAAGGACAAAAGGTCGAGGAAGCAGTTCTTCATGGAACTTGATCAAGAGCTGATATGGACACCGTCAGTAATCAAAGCGCTGAAGGCACTGCAGTTGTTCGCTCTTTGAATAAGTCACAGTATACAGTCACAGAAAATTGAGTTTCAAAGTAGGCCAATCGAACGGCCACCAAAAATACAAACACATTTAACTGTAATTGTCTACAGTGGTGAGATTTTGCTTCTACAAGGGTGAGATTTTGCAAAAACATCATGCAAGGAAAATGACATTGATTTTCAATCTCTCCTAATTTTATACAGGATTCACACACTTGTGATTAAAAAGATGAAACTCGGTTTATAGTACAGTCAACTAAATTGCAACTGAAAGGGAGGGAATCTTAACAGACAGGAAGTTACACAACAGTGTTTAATCAGTTGGATCAAAAATGTATTTTTAGGGTATACAAGAGATATGTTTGTCAGAAACACAAGGCTCCCTACTGCGCCGCTTTGAAATAAAATTTCTATTTATCATTTGGCAGGTTTAGAATTTATCTCCCTTTAAAGCTTATTACTTCCCTTGGATTTTGATTTTTGACCTTGAAGGATGACCTTGACCTTTTACCACTCAAAATGTGCAGCTCCATGAGATACACATGCATGCAAATTATCAAGTTGCCATCTTGAAAATATTGCAAAAGTTATGACCAAACTTTAACCAAGGTTAAAGATTTTGGTTAAAGTTTTGGGACAGACAGACAGAATGACAGACAGGCCAAAAACAATATACCCCCTCTTCTCCGAAGAAGGGGGCATAATAAAAAACAAGCAAACCATGAAACTATGTAATACACTTTACCTATTTATTGAAAAAGCTTTCATAAAGGAACATGCATTGATCATCAAAGAAATGATCATGCAAATTGCACACTGGTATGACTGTACTGCTATTAATTCCAGTCATTCTAAATGTTTACTTCTTCTACCACTGGTCGTCTTACTGTCGATGAAATGGCCCTAATGTTATGAAGAAACAAGTTTCGAGAGAAATGTGAACATCGGAAAAAATATACAAGAGCTAAACTATATAAGGCTCATCATTCATGAAAATACTAATTTTTTCCCAAAGCTAATTTATCATGATTGCTTACAAATTGATTTTAACGATTTTTAAAACGTTTTTCTTGTACGCCAATGCCCCAGAATGGGATCTTGTGCAATATATGAAGAAGAAGAAAAGAAAATATAGACACACAAGTGATGTCATCATCCCTCGGAAAACCAGAAAAAAATACAAACTTGAGTCACAAGTCTTTTTTCACAAAAATTCTTAAAAAAAGGCAGTTGGAACATACATCTTTGAATAATTATTTTGTTTACGGTAACTCTGAAAATTTAAAGTTCCTGCTTCACAAACAAGGGCGCCCACATTTGCCAGAAACGCCATACGGAATTTGATACATTTAGATGTTAGCACATAGAAAAGTTCAAATGCACAAAAATAGGTAACAATTAAGAAAAGCTTATAGTAAACTCATTCACATACTAACATAAATACAGTCATCTTATTTCATGTGTTGACATGGAAACTACACAGAGCAGTAAGAAATTTCTAAGCTAGCTTGAAATTCCAATTGAAAGGCAGTTTTTAATATATACAAGCATTTAATGATAGTGATCATTACATAAATAGAAAGAACTGTATGATGGTAAATATGCAACCATTCTAACATTATTTGTGCACAAAATGCTTTTAAACAGCAGAACAGAACATGCTACTTTCAAAATTAATGCGTCGGTCCTGTGAACGCATAACAGAAATTTTGCGTCCCTTGCAACATTTCTGCGTACTTGACACAGGGGTAAAAAATCACTGATAATGATAACATCACACATATTATCATTAAAAAAAAAACAGTTCAGGATTTGTCATTGTCTGGTTTTTTAAGAATTTTGCAAGGTTTGGAATAAGCGTCACATCTTCCATAATCTGTTGGGTCTCATTTTCTTCCCAGACAGCGCTGTCACTGAAAAGATATAGAGGATATTTGTTGGATTCGGTGGAATATCAATTTTATTTCACGAGTGATCATATAAAATAAAATGTTCACGAGTGGGGCAGCCACGAGTGAAAATATATGTTTTCTATGATTATGAGTGAATTAAAATCGACATTCCATCGCTTCCAACAAATTTCCTTTTTATTTAATGCTTTTTTCGCCGTTTATTTACATTGTAAGAGTTTAACTGGATAATTACGCTGGAATAATGACTTCATTTCGTCAAAAAATGACTTCATTTCATAGTAAAAACCGTGAAAAATATCGATATTTTTCACTGTTATTTTTTCACTGTTTGAAACAGAGAAATATCAATTTTAATTAACTGATATTTCTCTATAAACCACCGGAAAGCATAAAATAAAACACAATTATTTTCTTTTTTGAAGTTATTTGATTACTAATAATATTCAGGTAGGTTCATTAACTTCAGTAAAATAAAATTATAAACATACCAATTGTTAATCAATATTTCTTAACATATTATTCATTACGCAAAACAAAGGTTCTACATAAACATAAATCATTGAAATACCTACTTCATTACGATCTGATAAGCCTGCCTGACGGCGTCTGCTGAGGAGATCATTGATACTTTTGGAATGGTTCTAAAGTATGTATCTCCAAATTCTTGATGTTGGGGTTACGTATCATGGTATGGTACAGGTAGGAATATACATTGTTGATAAACAGTTATGAACGCTCTCTCAACGCTTTATGTTTGAATTCAGAATAAACATAAACATTTGTTCAATAGATTTATTTTTTAAAGTCGATACTCAAACAACATGGCTTGGCTTTGCTGTTGATCCGAGTATGTGTTCCGCTTCACCGCAAACTAGATTTTTATATTTTATGATTTAAAAGTCTATTCAAACAAATACTTACTGAACTAACAAATTATATCGTCGATACACCAATAACGTGATGGTTTTAATTCTTAAATATGTGTAAAGTGGTAGGCACATAAGTACCAAATACAATACATGTTATATAATTGTCAATTGAAGCACTAGTTTGTTTATTATAATAAATAAAACTATGAAAATATTCCTTTTTATGTTTATTATAGTATATAAAACTATATAAAATTCTTAAAATATTCTAAGTGATGTGTTAATTCTCCAAACGGAAAAAAAAACATTAAAAGCAAATTTTTATTTATCTTTATACTGGAAACATTTCTCTATACATAATTAGTCATTCTCTTCCGTGGCCTTTAGTGGTTGTACTTCGGTTCGATCCTGATTGCGCGCACCAAAACAGTATGTGATGCATAGTTCGATGGATGACAACGCATACACAAATTCTGATGAAGTGTTCGAGATTTTATTCTTCTATTACACGAGTCATTTTAACCAAATAGTCAAATCCATAAGATACAGTAATATTCAAGATATTAAAATATTTAAGTCCAATCATTAAACATACAGGCGTGTGGCTTAACCCTTACGGGCCTGGCCCACGTTTCACAAGTAAATGAATCCGATGTCTATCCTAGCTGCCCTGTCCATACGAATACACATTCCTATTTTATATTAAATGGTTGCCAATAGTTTTGTAGTTACATAAAAAATGCATGTTTCTCATGGATACCATTATATTTTGTTATGAAATCGGATCAATTTCTGATAATAAATATACTGTTATATCAAACTATTCATAGTTAAATATATGGATCATGGAAATTGGATGTTTCTGTGGACTATGAATGGATTATTGATGCAATCACAAATTTATTTAATAAATTGTATGTGTATAACAGATCGGTCATTTTTATCTGCATAAGCAATTGTGCCATTTTCGGATCATCAAAATATTAACTTATGTATACATACATGTATAAACTAAATGTTACTAACCAATTGTAAGTATTCTATATATTGAAACATGTACCTATTTATTTTTCAACTTTGAATCAATTTTGACATTTTTAGTTAGTGGTCATCATACTCAATGCTGTCCAGTTAACGCAGTGGTTGGCACACGTGCTTCTCACATAGATGACCCGGGTTCAGTCCCCTCTCATGTGAGCTTGGTTGGTGGTAACCGAACCGAACACATGGTTTGCTTCAGGTACTCCAGCTCCCCCTTTCCCACACTCACAGCACAAGACCACATCAAAATTAAGTTAAAATGAACAGCTGAAAATTGCATCTATAATTCAGAATTAGTTCCTATTTTTGTGAGTCCAGTAAAATCCTTAGGGAGAGGTACTGGGACACAGTCCGGGCGTTCACATAATTCAGCCTCAGACGAGGAAGCACCTTATTAAAAAACGTACCCACATACACTCGCACGCAAGCTCGCACTCACCGCGCACACACACACACACATGTATAGCTCACGTAATGTGTATTAAATTATTTGCATCTTTGAATGAACTTAACATACATACATAACATAAATCTGTTGATGTTTTTTCATTTGTTGAAATAATGTACTCCTTGTTGGTTTGCTGAAGAATGTGTGTTGCGTGTTTGTTAACTCAATACAACAAATATGAAGGAATTGCTTCTAACTGGACAGTTTTTGTATCAAACAAAATTGGATCAATGTTTAGTGATAAATCTCATCCATAAGGATATGTACAAGCAAGAAATAATTGACAAGTTGAACTTCAGACAAATGAGTTGAACACATTTTTGCTCAATATAAAAATAATACATTCATTTAAATTTATTTCATATTCATTTTAATTTCACAATGTTCAAGCTGAGGCCAAAGTTGCAAATTCATATTATAATTATTTAACAAGAGGGCCATCAGGCCCTAAGGCGCTCACCTGAGAGCAAAAGGAACTAGACTATTCTGTAAAAAAAGCAAGCTGATTCATGAAGATTGGACCAAAAAAGTGACTTTTAACCTTTTTTTTTATATTTCAACAAATCATGACCATTTTCGAACTCAGCCGAGCTACTGTTAAAAAATGTTCTGATCACATTTCATAAAGATTGGATAATAAATGTGACTTCTTGAGTGTTGACAAGGTTTTACTACATAGCCATATAAGGAAAAATGCCACGCCCACTTGCGGCCATGTTTTTAAACGGATCTCAACCGTTTTCAAACTCAGATATCATTAGTACAAATATTCTGACCAAGTTTTATGAGCATTGGACCAAAAATATGACTTCTAGGGTGTTAACAAGGTTTTACTATAGCCATATTAGGAAAACTGCCCCGCCCCCTGGCAGCGATGTTTTTCAACAGACCAGAACCATTTTCAACAACTCATCCGAGATATCATAAGAACAAATGTTCTGACTAAGTTTCATGAAGATTGGACAATAAATGTGACTTCTAGAGTGTTAACAAGGTTTTACTATAGCCATATAAGGAAAACTGCCCCGCCCCCTGGCGGCCATGTTTTTCATCCAACCGGAACCATTTTTGAACTTGTCCAAGATTTTATTGGGACACATGTTCCCACCAAGTTTCATGAAGATTGGACTAAAAATGTGACTTCTAGAGTGTTAACAAGGTTTTAATAAAGCCATATAAGGAAAATTGCCACGCCACCTGGCAGCCATGTTTTACATCCAACCGGAACCATTTTCGAACTCGTCTAAGATATTATTGGGACACATGTTCTGACCAAGTTTCATGAAGATTGGACTAAAAATGTGACTTCTAAGAGTGTTAACAAGGTTTTACTATAGCCATAAAAGGAAAACTGCCCCGCCCCCTGGCGGCCATGTTTTTCATCCAACCGGAACCATTTTCGAACTCGTCCAAGATATTACTGGGACACATGTTCTGACTGAGTTTCATGAAGATTGAACAATAAATGTGGCCTCTAAAGTGGAGTGTTAACAAGGTAAATGTTGACGCCGCACGACGGACAAAAGGCGATCACAATAGCTCACCATTATCACATTGTGCTCAGGTGAGCTAAAAATAGACCTTGACCTTTCAACTTGGGAGACAAGTATTGCGTTCCACAAGTCCTCTGAACATGGTGACTACGCGAGGCATGTTACATGTACCTTAAAATTGCTGAATTATGCAGTAACAATCAGCACATGCATGCTCATGCATCCAAGTGGGTGATGTGCAATAATCTATTGTCATTGCAAATGTATCAACACTTAATATACGGGTTACAAAAGCATGCAAAATAGGTATTTGCATCATTTTTGTTGTACTTGATTTTTTTGATGATGTGTACTTGCTGCAAGCATATTGCAATGCAATATAAAGCAGTTTAAGATAATCTCCAGCTGTATGACTCAGAGCCACCATTTAAATGATGGTAAAACTACGAAAACACAAACTGTCAAAAGGCTTTTAAAGGATTTTGATCCATAGTAAAGGAGGCACTCCTTGTCACAGATTGCCATTTGGTGTCCATTTTACATCCATTTGTTCTACATTTTCCTGACTGGTACAGAGGTCTCAAGACTGATCCATGTTTTCTATACCGGCCGACTGGTTTCTTCTTTTGTGCTCATTAATACTTGACTGTAAATGCAAGTAAAACACTCTGTGAATCCTGTTTTTATGACTATCAACATATATTAAAACTGAAATTCTTAATAATGTTAGTAATTCTTATATAATAGATCTCTTCAGTTATTAGTTCACAAACTGTTTACTGAGCAGCCTTAAATAAAATTATAAACCACCAATTAACAGTTTTATGCACAGTAAATAAATACAAAAATAAGAATATATTAAAGAGTGAACAACCTTCTCTCAACAGCCTTTATCAGATAACTTACTTATATACAAGTCTAAGTTAATTGTTTTACCTCAAAAGTGCGTAGGACATGTTCACACACTGCATTTAAATCTTTAAGACCTTTCTTAAATAAGTCTTTTGCTGGTTTTCCTGAAATCAATTAAATCTTTTAGTTTACTTTTTATGTGAATCACTTGTATTAAGAGATATCAAATATTATTAAGTCTTTTAAATACTACTGCCAATGCTCTATTGTGATTTATTTTTAATTAATTTGTTTTATAGCTTTCTTGAGAGACAAATTTCAATGTTTGTCAATTTCAAGTAATGACATGGCAGGAACAAGTCTCAACATTTATTAATAAATCATTTTCAAAAAAAAGCTAATATAATGTGCTAGTAAGCACTAACCTTCAGTTTGAATCCGGAAGTTAATCTTTTCTTCCGATGGATGTGGTATACTGTAACCACAAAACTGTGTGTCTGGGCTGAAAACAACAACAACACACATCTTACCTCAACAAGATGTTATGCAGATATGGCATTAAAACTGCACTAAGGGCCATCAACAAATGCACCCAATTAATTGACTTATATGTGAGGTATTCGCCACACTTTTCAGAGCCTTTATGGAGCAGGCCTCGAAGAATCCACTTGACCGCTCGCATTTGCGAGTGAAGTTGACGGTCGGGCGAGTAAAGTTTGTTAAATACTCGACCGACCGGGCGAGTGCTGTTTTTCAAGTTGAGAAATATAAATTCAGTTCCAGAACTCCTGCCTCATCGATACAATATGTGATTTTTTTTTCGAACGAACAAAAAATAGGTTTAGTACACAAAGAAACTGAACTTTCGTTTTGACAATGAAAAATGACGTCACGGGAACAGTAAAAATAATTCTCGAAATCGGCCGCGCTCGTTTCGTAGATGTCAGTGATCTTAGCTAATCGATTAATACTGAAAAAGACAATTAAATATATTGGTCATTCTGTGAAGAATAAAATTTCATTTTAATGTAAATATCAATAATAAAAAAAAAAATGTAACTGGTTTGTTATATACTTGTTATATTTAATTATAAATAAACAGAAAAAATAATTATTAATAAACAGAATAATTCGTGATCAGAAGCCGTAGCCAAAATTTACCATAGTGTAACCATTTGTTAATCAAGCGTGTCTTTCAGCAAAATAATTACAACTATAGTATTGACTTATAGATGTTTGTTTATTACAATGAGACAAAGTCAGATGATAGTTTAAGTTTAGAAAAAGGTTCTGGTTGATCATTACTATAAATATAGATATATAATTTTTTTTAAATGCAGGGCGAGTAGATTAAAGTGAAGGGCGAGTGGATTGTCAGGCTCTGGAAAAATTCTTCGAGGCCTGTGGAGTATATCAAAACATCATAGTCTAGAACTCATAAACATCGGATAAACAGTCCTATGCTCAACCAACTGAGCTTATCACCATATATCAGGCCTTATGAAGTTCTAAAAAAATTGTAATGTTGTCCAGTGTGTATAGAACTTAAATCATACTTACTTTTTCATTATCATGTATCTAAGTGAATTTCCAAGCGTGTGATCTTCTTTGTTGATTACAAATGTTACTGCTGTCTCATCCTCTTCAATACCCAACGTAGGCATCTGCAAAAAGTGATGTATTCCAATATTTTTCAAGAAAATTATCATTTCTATGATCCCTTCTTCCAAAAGTGACAAAAATTAATTTGATTCAATCAAGTTATGTTATTTATTATTGCCAGATAACATACAATGTTGCATATACAAATCTTAAAGATGTTTCAACAGGCTATAAATAAGTAGGCTGGAACATACCATGTGCATCATCTCAAATTTGTTTTAAATGCATTCAGTTTACATAAACAAACAACAGATTATATACACAGATATTCAGTTCCATCTTAGCACAAATAATATAATGGGTAAAGTGGCAGGTACAGTAACAAGGCTGGCTCAAATAATCAGAAATATTGAGACAATATTAATAATCAAATCAATAAAACAACACAAAAGAGCCTTTTATCATATAGACATGTCACATTTTTATGCTAAATTTGTTAAATGTATCTTATTATATTAAAGAATATGCCCACCAATTGCAGTGTTTTACATCATCACTATAATTTGGGGGTCTACAGGACTCTAATGGTTTTATTTTGTGGTCCTTTCCATACAATAGACAATCCCAGAATTGATAAATTGACCGCCGCCATATTGGCTATCACGTGACCCGCTGCCATGACGGTACTGAAGAATAAGGCAGATTACAGCGTAACCATAGCGTACACCCGCTTTTTTCCAATTAACAGTATTTTATGACTTCGCACAGTAGGATTGAAAACAAGTGAAACATGAAACATAGTTTCGATATGTATCACAGCGTTAATTAATAGAAGTTAAATAAGAAATATACACGATAGATTTATAAAATATGTGTTTCTGCAACAATATTCAGTGACAACGCGTAATGTTTAAGGCAGAGTTAGTTTTTTTAAGCAAACCTTTCAGTAATGCCATTGCCTAAAATTTAATTATTTCTTTATTGAATGGAATTATTCAAGGATGATTATAAATGTTATATCAACATCTAAAGCCTGAAGTAAACTTTGTGATTCTAGCGTAAATAGTGCCGGGGATATTAATTAGCGAAACTTTGAGAGATTTAAGGCCGAAGTAGACAATTTTATTGAAAAGTAGATTTCTGCTTTTGCTTAAAACATCAATATTTCTTTATAAATACTTATATAGTTCCGGAGATACTCATTAAGAAACTTTATAAGATTCAGGACTGAGACAGACGTTTTTTTAATGAATAGTACATATCTTTGTTTGTCTTAACATGTATTATTTCGTTATTAATATTTAGTATTTAAGTATTTTTTTTAAAGGTAATGTAAAAATCTTTAGCCAAAATAAAGTTTGTGATTTAAACTAAAATTGGTCCGGAAATATTTATAAGCAAAACTCTGTAAGATTTCAGCTAGAGGCAAATTTTTTTTTAAAGTACGTATCTGGTTTAGTCTAAAACTGAAGTTTTTATTCTAATTAATATCTTAAAAATCGCTCTCAAGCTAACACTAAAATCTCTTGCTGGAAATGAATTTAAAATGAACAAGTACCGGAGCTATTCATTAGCAAAACTGTGTAAGATGTCAGGACTAGGCAGACTTTTTTTATTGAAAAGTACATATCAGCTTTTGCTTATAACTTAATTTTCATATTATTATTAAAATAACGTTAACTAAACATTAACTGATTTCATAATTTATAAAATTTTCTTAATAAAATATAAATTTACGATAAAAATGTTCAACAGGAAAAATATGGAGCCTTAAATAAACTTAAATACAATGTAGCTCCAATGATGTTCTTCACATTTCCTAAACTTATAAATATCTTTATTAAATTTTGGTAATAAAGTCTAAATTGACGATAAAAAATTAAAAACGAACAAATATGTGATGTTTTTTTTTAGTTATTACCAATTATCAATTTAAGTAAAGTAATGGTCTTGAAAAAAATCTGCTAAAGAGGCACAAAAGCTTTCCCTCGGTGGGAGGCGATGTCCTATGGGTGGATTAAAAGTGTTTATTGGTTTGTCTGTGAAACCACATGTCTGCACATGTGTAGATACTGTTTATATTAAGATAAGATACCATGCGTCACCTTCTGATAACATTTAAAATGACAATCAAGGCTCATTCATGTAGATTTTTATGACTCTTAAAAAAAATGCAGACGAACCTGGTTTCTTTTAATCACCAAATAACTGAACAAAAAAAAGTATTTAAAAAGACAAACTATTAATTTATGTGATTATTATATCGATAACAGAAACTATTTAAATCTTCAAATACATTAGATAAAATCGCTTCGCGTCCTTTTATTGTTCTTGAGTACCCTCATGGCGGCGCGCGCGAGTATTCAGGGGCGGTAATCCGAAAGTTATTGATTTCTGGGATTGTAATCAATATCTCCCGGATTACCGCCCCTGAATACTCATGTGGGCCGCCATGACAGTACTAAAGAACAATACAGGGAACGAACTGCATTAGGCCAAACAAAAAAATATTCTTGGTTCAGGGAACATGGCCAGAAAAATGTAGGAGGTGAGGTATTTTTTTTTATTTTTTTTACCAGTCGACTGATTTCAGGGTGAAAAAGGGTCAGTTAA